>VMBQ01007875.1:4287-41900 GCA_007657795.1 Dreissena rostriformis
TTCATTTTTACCCATGGTCGACGTTCATTTTTGCCCATGATCGACGGTCATTTTTGCCAATGGTTGTTGTTCATTTTTGCCCATGGTCGACGATCATTTTTGCCCATGGTCGACGATCATTTTTACCCATGGTCGACGTTCATTTTTTCCCATGGTCGACGTTCATTTTATCCCATGGTCGACGTTCATTTTTGCCAATCGTCGACGTTCATTTTTGCCCATGGTCGACGTTTATTTATTGCACATGGTCGACGTTCATTTTTGCCCATGGTCGACGTTCATTTTTGCCCATGGTCGACGTTCATTTTTTGCCAATGGTCGACGTTGTTTTTTTTCCCGGCACCAAAATTTGATGTATTGCTACATGTGAAAATGTTGAGGGAAATATCTTAATCGATTAAATTGGTTTGTGGGAAATCCTCACACAAGAAACAACAACAATTGATCAGAAAAATAAAGACATTACTTTTACTTTGAAATAATAAAAACATACTTTTTGTTCTGAGACGAGCAGCAAAAGTCGCATGATTGTTTATTTATCTAAATTGAGTTTTATTGTATAATACATGGACTTAAATATTGAAAACGAACGCATAATCACACCCACTGCATGATCTCTGCAAAAGACAACAACTTATGAACAGTACAGCATAGTTATGTCATTGTACTTTTATGCTCTGCAATTACATTAGAATGTCTGCTATTGTTAAACAATATTTGCTTCATTTGAACGAGTTTGATGCATGTTTGACACAGGCTGTGTAAATTGTTAAATAATTGCATCAAAATGTAGAATATATATTTGGATTAAATGTGGATCTTTAACATGACGAACAAGTCTGTCATAACTGAGTTTGACAATACACGTAAAGTTGTAACACCCATTCTCATTTTGTTTGCGACCACTGCATATTTAATGTCCAGTTTGTCTCGGTGAATGATGGGCGGCTGGTTAAGGGCAGGAAGTTACAGTTTCAACATAGATGTATTGGTATTGCTCATAATCTGCAAGACCTTTATCTGACCTCTAGCACTGCACTTTACAAGTATTCAATGAGTGGAGCCCTTTTGAATAAGTTGTATGAGGATACATCAGGCGCTTACACAGGTAAAATTTGGTGGCTATATCCGGGTATCATTTGAAATTATTATAAGCAATATTAAAATGTATTATGCATTATACATATGTGTTGAAAAGTCAATTATTTATTTACATTGGCATAATTTAAATTATAATGTTTTCAAATATAAGACATAATTATCTAACCATGAGCAAATGAAAAATACCCAACAATAATGCATTTCATTAGCTAAAGTATGTTTTTACTAATTTCTGTACTTGTAAGAGTTTGTATTGGTTTAAAAGACACGTTTAAATCATTCCATAAAAATAATTATTTCACTCAGCAAGCTCTGACTTTGTCAGTGAGTACACATACTTACAAAGAGAATGTTATTGACGTGTAGTTAAGGGGATTAAGCATAAAACAATAATGCATGCACACATGTTTCATTGTAAAAATATCATTCTCTACTTATTAAAAAAGCTGGTTAGAATAAGAAATAACAGTGTCTTTATTAACCTATTGATGCTGAGGATGATGATGACTCTGTAAAACATATATCAATACATCAACATTACACTCTTTTACAGCTTTTAAGTGTGCAGTGAGTCCTTCAGGTGACATGATATTTGTCACCGACTCTTCCCACAGTAAGGTCCTCACCCTGGCCAGAGATGGCACAATTCTCAACACCTTCATAGACCCAGACCTAGTAGGCCCATTCGGTATACATGTGACAGCTCAGGGACAGGTGTTGGTCTGTGGGCAGTCATCCAACACTTTCCTACAGCTGGATGGTGAAGGCAAAAAGAAGCTAGCAATTCTTGCTACCAAGATTGATGGAATTAATGACCCACACTCAATCTGCTACAATTGGAGCACAGCATCCATCATTGTGGGACAACATATTGGCAACCAAATCCTGGTGTTTAAACTAAAATAGTTTTGTTTCACAAGTGTCCCTATACACAATTTGGAACGTGTACTTTCAGCATGAATGCTTGGCCTAACCAAACTCGTTTACAGTGTTATGTTTCATCACATAATTCACCTTCATGATTTATTGTGTTGCAAAGTAATGTCAGATCGTGAAAATGTTTTTTTTAAAGTACTTTATTACTTATTATTATTAAAAGTACAATGTTTTGTGTAATTGATATGCATAGTAAAATAAACTACATTGTGCAGTTTAGGAGAGATGGTTTTACATTTTCATTTTTTTCTTTAACTGTCAGTTTGTGTTCTGTTATAAAAAATATTTAGTTTCAAAGAGTAAAAATTATGGATTATACATATTAATACCATCGATGTTCTCAGATTATAGTTTTGTTGATTACAATTATACATGTATTTACTTTTCATATGTGTTATTTTCACCTTTATCTTTCACCATGTTTCACCAAACAAATTAACGTGTATGAAATTAAGTAAGAATGGTATCTTGACATTACCGTTATTACTCTAAGTTTTCGGATACTTAAAAATAATTAAAAACACAAAAACAAACTGGTACACAAAATATTCAAAAAATACGATTGTGCGAAAATTTAGAGGCAAAAACTATAGATGTTCTAAAATTTTGAGACACTCTAAAAATGTTGCATGGACGATCGTATATGGGTATGCAATGTGTATATCGTCAATTGTTTCAACGGCTAAGAGCACGTGCTTGTAAAATACCACGAAGTGTAGCATAAAATACGTTTATATATGTTTCACTTTAAGCTGTTGGGTGAAATCATTGTTTAGTACCTGTATACATAGTTATTTACCCAATAACGTAAATGAAATGGTCCATTGTCTTCAGGCCTTCGTCTGTCGGGTTGTATGTCCTTAATCCGGTTGTAAAAACGCATGATGGAAGTGTCACCAGATAAGGACAACAGGGCAGAATTCTGGTAAAATACCATTGTAAAATAAACTGTCTGAAAATTTAGAGTCATTAATTATGAACTAAAACCTGTATGTTCGAAAATTTAGAGTCACAAAAATAATTATTTTGTCCAAAAACGGGGTTTTCGAAAATTTTGAGTAATAACGGTATCTATGCCAAGCTGGAATCTTGATAAAATGTTTGCAGTCTGCGCTTAAAGCTTGGGTAGACTATAGTCAATCGGACTATCATAATTACTCAAGTTTTCGGACATATAAAATGATTAATTGTTTTCGTTAACGAACAATATATATATAATAAATATTTAAAAAATACAGGTGTCTGAAAATTAAGAGACAAATATAAAGATTACGATTATTTAGAGACACACTAAAAATTTTGAATTGACGATCGGATACGGGTATGAAATTTGTATAGCGTCAATTGTTTTCAGCGAATAAAAACTAAAGCTTGTAAAATACCACGCCGTATAGTATAAATTACTTTTATATATGTTTCATGTCAAGCTGTTGGGTGAAACCATTTTTTTAGTAACGGTATACATACTTCTATCCGCCTGGCGCCTGGCATAGTGATAGGAGTTGGGAGGTACATGGTATACAAAAAGGTGTCTCATAAGTCAAATTGGCTGGCCCTTTCAATAGGGGTGACACTATAATAAAAAAGACCTTTACCTTTACTTATTTACTTATTTACCCTTTAACACAAATGTAATGGTCCATTGCTTTATGTCATTCGTCTGCCAGGTTTTATAACCTAAATCCGGTTGTAAAAACGCAAAGTGTCACCAGATAAGCGAAACAAGGTATATTCTGGTAACATCATACTAAAATAAACTGTCCGAAAATTAAGTCATTAATTGTTGACGAAAACACGTATGTCCGAAAATTTAAAGTCTATAAAAAAAATTATTTTGGCGAAAAACGGGGTTGTCCGAAAATTTAGAGATTCCGAAAACTTAGAGTAATTACGGTAACTAGATAGTAACCATTTCAATAGACACAACACACACACACAGAACTGTACAACTGTGCATACTTAACACATTGACAATTAATCAAGGAAATGCGCGAGTGTTCATATGACATTAGTTCTCTCGGCTTGTCAATGATACAACTTAAAATGATCATTTCCTCACATTGTTTTACGTGTGACTTAATGTGGAGATAAGACATCAACAACAAAACTAAAATATTTCGTAAATGCATTTCGATAACATTTAAACATTAAATTCGTTGCAGTTTTTTTTAAATATTATTATCAGGACAGTAATTACCAGAGATTTCACGAATTTTCCGGTTGTTGTTTTTTACTTCTGGAACTGGTTGTGCCGCAGTGTGTGTTCTTCCCCTCCCATATTTCTCCACATTCTGTTCCCCGTACAGGGCCTTTGCCTGTTCTCAGTGGTGAAGTTCCTATTGTGAGTACCGCCGCCAAGCATGGGCCCACGTGATCGGGGTCATGGTGGCCCTGTCGTCCGCGGGGCTCATCTCTATGTACACGATCTACATCTTTTAAAAGACCCCGGGACCTCCAAGAAGTAGGTTATTTATTGGATCATAAGTAACACTATATGGTGGTTCTGCATTCTTCCCGTTATTGGTTCCTCCATCTGCCCCAGGTACTGACCAACACGGAAATGTTTGAAATTCAACGTATGAGTCGCGTTCAGAGAAAACTTGGCATAGTGCTTGTGCGAAAATTGTCGTCCCAGATTAGCCTGTGCAGTCCGCAGAGGCTAATCAGGGACGACAATTTCCGCTTTTATGGAATTTTTCGTTTAAATGATGTCTCTTCTTAGCGAAAATCCGGTTTAGACGGAAAGTGTCGTCCCGGATTAGCGTGTGCGAACTGCACAGGCTAATCTGGGACGACACTTTACGCACATGCATTATGCCCAGTTTTCTCATAACGTGACTCATATTGTTTGCAAATATATATGAAGAATACGTAATACGCGAACATACGACTAATGTTTTAATAAACCTAACAAGTAGATACATTGATGACATACTAAACTTAGATAACCAATACTTTGAACAATATATTCACAATATCTACCAAAAAAAACTAGTCTTAAATAAATCGTGTAAGTCAAATACAGATGCTGCATATTTAGACGTCCATCTAACTATTAACAATAATATGATCAAAACAAGTTTCTACGACAAACGGGACGACTATAACTTTGAAATTGTGAATTTTCCTTTCCTAGATGGTGACATCCCTAAAGGTCCTTCCTATGGTATTTACATTTCGCTGTTGGTACGATACGCCAGAGCATGTTCGTGTGTTAAAGATTTTAATGATCGTTACCGTATATTAACGAAGAAATTGCTAAAACAAGTTTTTTTTTATATCATAACCTTCGACGTAAATTCGCTAAATTTCACTCTTAATATAGTGATTTAATTTCTAATATAATGTTTCTTTAAAATGGCATTTAACGAATTGAATTTCCCAACCATCATTTTATAGAGATGTTTTGAAGCGTGTTCGCACATGTAAATATCTTAAAGCAAATGTTAGTAAAAAACTTTTTAATTTAATTAGCTCCTTTTTATCAAAAGGATATGATGCTGACGTACTTAAAAACACAAGCTTGTTAGTTTTCCTGTATGTGCGAGATGCTGATCTGAAATATTAACTATATGATGCTATATGCTTAAATCGTTTTGTAAAAAGAAGGAATGTAGTTGATGCGTGCTCGTTATTTCATTTCATCGTGCCTCAAAAAGCTGTAAATCTGTTGCTCTGGTCTCCTCCTACCATTGAGTAATTAAATAGTAATTTAATTGAATGCGTTTTAATTCCCTTTTATTGCTGTTAAATTTAAGTTGCACTGCTATGATGTTAAATTTTATTTACACTTATGTGTATCATGAATATTGCTGGGCCAAGTGTGAGGTTGAGCGCTCTATAACCGGTTTAATCCCCCAGTGCTTAGCATTGACCGTTCCAAGGCGGTGACCCCAGCTTTATTCTACTATGAGTATATGTTGTTCCGTTTTGTGCCATACTGTACCGTGTTTGGCAATTGGTTCCTTGCCATAAATAAAGGACCACGAAGGTGTGTTTGATAGAAATGCAATACTGCTGCAGCTTCTGGAGTTTCACTTCTTTATATTACATGTATGTTATGCAATTCTAACATTATATTTTAGATTTGCTAAATAAAAGAATATATTACCGGTACAAACAAGCAAGCGAAATTAAGTTTTGAGTAAGAAGTGTACTTTAAATATCGTTTCGGACAGAAAAATCATATATAAATATATATATATAAGTTGATATACAAACAGAAATTCTTCATAATTTAATTTCATTCATATGACTCTCGAGGTCTTTCGTTACTCGCTTAAAAATGGCAGCCTATTGTCGAACAGGTTTAACAGGGATGCAAGAACAGTTGTTTATTTGTTGAAAGTTTCAAAATTTCGAAAATGATTAAAGATAGGAGGCAAAAAGCTTGTTTACTTGAACTTTATTGTGCATTATGCGCTTGTTAATATACCACGTTTAACACTTTCATCTATGCGTCTATCAGTTACAGCAAACTGTAAACATTGTTTGGAATGAAACAATCGCAAGGTGGTAAATGCACGAAATTGTTTGTGCGCTTAGGGTATGCGCAGGTCATTCAACTTTGGGGAACAGATACAATCACAGGTATCGAGATTTTAAATTTTGAAATTGAAAATGAATGCATAGCGACATACGAGGCCCCTCGGTCTATGACCTATTACCTTTACCTCCTAGGACAATACATACATAATTTATGCACACATTTTTTTTTATTTCATTGTACGCCTTATAAAATAATGATTGTCTGTTACGATAATACATGTTTTAAACATCATAAAATTTAACCCAAACATTATTTTGTTATTGTATTAAGGTATAGGGTCACACGAGCTCTTTTGTCCAATCAAAATCGATCTTGGCCAGTTTTGCTCCGATTTATAACATAACATAACATAACATACCGTAGGTAGATGAAATCGGTCAGAGTCGTTTGTACCAACTAATTAGATGGTTTGTATTTTCCAAGAATGTCTACGTCCGGATAACATGTTGTGTCTGTTGATTAAACGATACCTTCATTTTATTTACCGAGAAATATATTTAATAATTAAACGAGTTGACAATTACAAATGTTAATGTGGTATCGAACACTGAAGCAACAATAATGTTATCATGACTCAATTGTGGACAAACGAAAGTTCAGAGACATTACCAAGAAAGAAATTATGTTAACCTTTGGTAGTCTTTAATTTCAGACAGAAGTATTTTACTAAAGGCAACGGACCATCTTGCGCATGCAATAAACATAATACTGGGTTATGTACTATGCACGTAAATTGAATATGACTGTTGTTGTTTTTGTTCGTTCTGCAGAAATGATGCACGTTCAAGATTGTGTTCACCTATAAAGGGACTTGTTCACAGTTTATCAAAACACTAATGCCGCAGACTTATACTGAAAATACACTTTCGTTTACGAAAAAATATCGTTATAAATTGATAAAATTATAAATCGTCTCAGACGCGAAACGATCTAAAAATTTCGATTTCTTGTGTTAACGTTATATTTTGTAACAACACGTGGATAGTTATACAAAGTACAAAATAAATGGCAACCCATGTGCAGACGGACGGTCAGGTCCGCACATAATGTAGTAGTAAAGACTGAACGACGACCCGAACATAAACTCTGAATTACACACATACACACGTGAANACTCCCTTTAACAAGTTGCGCACCAATGGGTACATCATTTGACAAATTCACTGTCCAATGACGTCCATTTGTGCATTACCATCTGACACGGCCCGTATTAACGAAATACTATTTCCCCTTTTGAGCGAATTTGACACATATATTTGACCTTTGACCTTGAAGGATGACCTTGACCTTGATCTTTCACCACTCAAAATGTGCAGCGCCATGAGATACACATGCATGTCAAATATGAAGTTTCTATCTTCAATATTGCAAAAGTTGTGGCCAATGTTAAAGTTTGACGCAAACAAACCAACAAACAAACCAACAAACAGACAAGGCAAAAAGAATATGTCCCCCAGTATAGACTGGGGGACATCTCCCAGTATAGACTGGGGGACATAAAAAAATAAAGAGTATTCTAAAAACTGTTATTTACTAAAACTTGTCGTAAGACAAGCCTCGAACGGCTGTTATCACATACAAAACATATCTTTATACTATTATTTGTTTAGAACAAGTTGTTAATGATATACGCATCATTTTTGTTTGCCTGTATATATGTAACTCTGAGTTTTTTTTTTATTCAGTTTAAGGCTTGTTCATTTTAAAGTCTTAGAATGGGTTGGTGAATACGGTCCCGGGTAACTCACTGTTGCTTATAATATCTGACCATTCGCGCGTAGATGTATACTTACGCAATATGATAACCAACTTATACGCACGATTTGCTATTGCCAATATTGTTGATATCAACATCTACTAGTAACTTGATACTAGTTCAACAAAATATGCTGCCGGTAAAATACGCATGTATACAATGTATATGCTAACTCTGTTTAGGAGTTCATGATTAACGACTAGCGTGATGGACACGCCACATTGCGGGTGATTAATCTGCCCAGCACCTGGTTATGTACTGGGCACTTGTGCAGCCAGTGGACGATGGGTGATAATGTGGCTTTTCTTGTCCTTTATAAAAAAAGGCATTGAGCGTACGTTATTAGATGTACTTTTATGTGCATTTTACAACGATTTGACGAATTTGCATTGAATAGATGTTGAGTTATTTATCAATGATTTTTTAGAAAACAATGATCGTCCCCATAAGAAATATTGCAAAACATGTGAGGTCGACATTAATGATCTAGCATACAGATAAAAGACAACACGGTGGCATTAACTTCAAAACAAGCAAACAAAAATGTAAAGCAGAGACAGATCGTATGTCTGCATTTTATATGTTTTTTTTTTGACACATCATTAAAGCTGTGTTCTTAACAATAAAATCATTATTGGAACATTTAAAAAAATGTTATAGAATCTCGTGCTTGTATTTTGTAATTTAAAGCATCATTTAGCAATTTACTTAAAGTTAGAAACATGATCTTGACTTTATAAACAAATGTGGCGTGTTCTGAGAAAACTGGGCAAAATGCTTGTGCGTAAAGTGTCATCCCAGATTGGCCTGTGCAGTCCGTACAGGCTAATCCGGGACGACACTTTCCGCCTAAATTGGATTTTCGCTACGAAGAAACATCATTTAAACGAAAAATTCTATAAAAGCGGAAATTGTCGTCCCTGATTAGCCTGTGCGGACTGCACAGGCTAATCTGGGATGACAATTTACGCACAAGCATTTTGCCCAGTTTTCTCAGAACACGACACAAATCTGCATGCAGCACAATATATCGTATGTAAACATAAGAAACTAAAACATCAAGTGCAAGAAGGTTATTAAGTAAACGGCAATCGCATAAATCTTAAGAATCGTCAATCCTGAATGATGAAATAGACCAAATAGTATTTTTATCAACTTCAACCATTTAATGTTATTGATTTTATCAATACACTTCTGTATTTCAACCGATGCAGATAGAGTTAGACAAGATGTTCGTCTGATTAAGTGATACCATTTAAACAAGTTGGTAAATATCTTGTCGATTCAAAACGTTTTGTTTATTTGAAAGCATATGGTCTTTGTAAAAAAAGCGACTATTACGCTTTATATAACTACTTTTGCAACGCATTCAAACCTTTATAGAAGTTTTCATTAAATTCAATGACTGTTTTGATCGGCTGTTATGTTGTACATAGTCAACAGTTTCAACTGAGTCATTTAAATAAACGTGTGTTATTAATAAGCACTAGTAACGCGCGATTTGAACCGCGCATATGTATGCCGTGTGCGCATGCGCCAAGAGTCACATGGTTAAAACGAGCGCCAAACAGTCCCTATGTATCATAACCGCCGACTCACACATATATCTAGGGCGGATCATGTCACCATAAACTACGGGTAATGTGCGCGTGGCGACGTAAATGGGCCGTCCGCGTGCCGAGAAGACCCGGGGTCTTTAGTTTCAGAATTACATGTAAATACAGAAGGTGAAACGTGTTATTTCGAGAGTCAATACTTAGTTATAGTATTTTTTTGGGGCTTTTGTCACAACATAAAATAGACTTGAATGGCGTTTTTGTTGTTACCAACAACTACATGTCTATATTTAAACAAGCTTCATTTCAGCCATATTTAACGATTGCATCGTACAAGTACGCCGCGTTATGAAATGTTTTCTTCTACAAGAGACACTGTTGATGGCTAATTTACTTTAAAAAAATGCATTTGCAAGGACAATCCTATAAATTTACCTAATTGTACTTATAAAGGCTGTAGTCCTTCGTACGAATAACGATTTTAGAAAAAATGTCTGTACTTCTTGGGAGTGAAAAGCAAACTATTGCATTAATGGGCCATATTATCTTACATTCAGCACAATTAAACCGAGACAAAGAAGTCGCCGACCGATTATACAATGCGATACACACAAGAAGTCGAAAACGATAGCACTAGTTAACTAAATTGGGTGTGCGTCGAACTAATAATTATAATTGTAAACTGAAGCCAGATTACAAACATTAAGTCAATGTCTTACTCGCGGTGTAAGAAGCACAGGCTGGTTAATTCACAGGTCTTAGTGACATTGCACACGACAGAATCACTTAGTGTGGTCATAAACGGACAGACGCCCAGGTTTATTCCGCCGCAAAGGCTATTATCTTCGAACAAAACATATAGTATTGTACACTCATCCAAATGCATACAACTGAACGTGGCCTTTTAGTTGCATGTTACCACAAAACAAAAGAATCAAATACAGAGATAACGTAGTTTTGTCGATTATTAGCTGAATTACGGAGCACGGTCCTTGCTAAATATTTCAAGGAAAGATGTAATACATCATGATAAGTTAAATAAGAATCTTATTAATGAGAAACGTCTCTTCAAGTTTGTTAAATGGCGTGTGGTAATAGCTATTTATATAATTCTTGTTCCGTTATGGCAATATGTGCTTTGTTAAAAATAATCTTTGTTTTCGTTTGAGTAAACGGGCTCGAAAAGTGTCACCCCAGATTAGCCTGTACAGTGCGCACTGGCCAATCACGAATGACACTTTCAGCTTTTACGGAATTCGAATACAGAAACTCTCTCTTAAACGAAATTCCATTCTAGGCGGAAAGTGTAGTCCCTGATTAGCTGTGCGGACTACACAGGCTAATCTGAGATTGCACTGCGATCAAGCATTAAGCCCAGTTTTCCCACAACACACATTCTAACATGGTCGTACAAGACTTGTTAGCGTTGTTACGAGGTACACTGCAAGATAAATTAGAAGCCCCATTCCAGAAACGAACCCGGGCCCTGTGTGAAACGCTGAGTACACTTCTTAGTTTAGAGCTTCATGACCAATACGAGTAAATATGTTAGTATTGAGCGGGGAATCGTACATGCGACCGGTTAGTTTTTCCGCTATTGTGGTAACACTATGCCAAGGATCCGCTCTGTTTCGTTTAAAGGGGCCGTCTAATAGATGAAGCGTCGTATCGACGCGAAATAATTGGGGGAAACTACGAGAATTGCTTTTACTTTTTTCACTTTTTTAAAATTGTATTCTTGTTGTTGTTTTTTTTTTTTACTGGAGATTTTAAGTTCAAATGTTTAAATTTATCAATATTAAGCATTTAAAGCATTTAATGACGAGCTTCAATACATGCCAAAATCTGTTGGGCGGCCCCTTTAACTGTCATGTACACTTTGGCCATGAACGCGTGAATTATTCACGGACGAAGGCTCCAACACTAAGAGTGTGATAAATGTTTTTGATCAGCTGAATGAAACCCACCTGTTATCTTTGTTGATAGTTTTATCGCCAATTAACTGTTATTAAAACTGATTTATTTGAAGAAGAAACAATTCGTATTGTAATAGGTATACTACTTAAGTATAATGTGGCGATCATTTAAGAATTATTAGGTTGTTAATTTTGGTATGCATATTAATGTATACGTGTTTTGCTTAAGTGATATTATTATTTTAATTTGTGTTTTTTTTTATTTGTATTCGTAAACTAATTTGGACACTTTCTTTTTACAAACCAGTTTGTGTTTTGCGTTTAAGGTAGGATGACCTGCGCATGTTAACGTTGATTTGTGTAAAGGAATAACAAAGTTTGACGCTTACGCTTCGCGTGGTTATGTGATTGATTTATTCTCTAGAGCTATTTAACAACGCCTTAGTGAGCGACAATGAGATAAAGGTTTAATTAGTTCTCATCTTCACGAGTTTCGTCGTGCAAAAAGACGAGAAAAGCAGTCATAATTGTCCGATTTTTCTTTTTGATGGTCTGCGTTTTACAGATCAACACGAGGCAATTACGATCAACTCTTGTGATCCAGTGTAATGTAGTCCGACCACAATGTTTAGACATAGCGTTTGGTCATAGTGAACAAATAAAGAAACACAGTGCTGCTCTGTTGAACCGTATTTGTCATTTACTCACATTTTTCACACACACACGCGAAAAAACACGATCACATCTGTATTTTTACTGTTATGAGTCTCGCTCTGGGAAAGCATGGCTTAATGCATATGCGTAAAGTGTTGTCCAAGATTAGACTGTGCAAAGTCTAATCAGGGACGACACTTTCCGCTTCTATGGTATTTTTCGTTTAAAGTCTCTCCTTAGCGAAAATCCACTTCACGCACATGCTTTAAGACCCGTTTTCTCAGAGCGCGACTCATACATTTTCTTCTCGATCGCCGCAATACTTGGAGTCCGGAGGAAAGGATGAAAAGAGTTGTCTTCTGTAGTGCTTCCAACTGTCTGTCCGTACAGGTTTTCGCACGGGGTAACTGTTTCCGAACATACATTCTCCCTCAGTAGTTGGTCGTTCATGCATTGCCGAAGAATGTGATCAAGTGAAACTTTGGAGACAACACGAGGTGAAATCGTTTTCTTATGGTGGTTCAGTCTATTGTGCCCTGTTCGCAGTCGGAAGATTTTACCCTATTATAGTCGGGATATGTAATGTCCTGTGGCTGCTGAAAGCTTGACAATTGTGTCTTTACAAAAATATGTGTGGAGCATATTGATTGTACAAAACTGTTTTGCTTGAAGATTCGTTTACTTTCTTACAGTTTATTCTTGTTAAGGTATCTCGATCGGATAAGTTACGGTAGTCAAACGTATAGTTTCAAGATATTAAATCGCCTAATTACACGTGCAAATATCATCATCTTAATTAACATGATCATTATCATCAACATCATCATGACATCTAGAATCGTATCAAGTAATATTTGAAGTATTTCATTGTTTCTCGAGTTATGCGATCAAGAAACTGGAAGGACGGACTGACAAAGTTTTCCACGAAATTGAACCTAAGTGACTTGTTCTATCTGAAGACTTAAACTACTAAGGTGTTGTATTCTTTTAGCCTGCCTAAATTAGCTACAAGTTGCGTTAGATTAAAATTGTTTGGCAATATACGGACCTTGTGTTTCAATCGTACAGCCACCTGTATTAGATTAATGATTATCTGTCAATAAATTATGTCGTTATCGAAAACAATTTACTTTGTTTTGCACTTTCGGATTTTATTTCCAAAAAAGGCATTGTATTTTGACAATACATTTTTGCCAGGCTGAACATGTAATCATGTGAAAGCATCAAAACATAGCGTGAGAATGCAATACCCGCGCAATTTATAGGTTTTCTTAAGAATCACGTTAATTAAAACTCCTCAATTAATCACTTAAAATCCAAAAGATTTTCTTACCAAAACTTACTGACAGGGATAAAAAAAAATGATGTTTTTCTTTTAATATTAGTTCCTCTCTCAGTACTATACTTTTTCGATTTATACCGGGCAAGTAAATGCTTAAAATTACATGCTGAAATCCGCATAAAGGCGTTTTAGGCATAATTTTGTGTATGGATGGCATAATCATAGACACAAATTCGCGGGCTTTTCAATTCTAGCTATATTTCAGGTTATGAGATATCTGACATGACACTTACTTTAGGAAAACGGGGTTTAATGCATGTGCGTCCACACAGGCTAATCAGGGACGACTCTTTCCGCTTTAATGGAATTTTTCGTTGAAAGGTAGTCACCTCTAAAGAAAAATCCAGTCTAAACGGGAAATGTCGTCCCTGATAAGCCTGTGCGGATTTCTAATCTGTAACGAAACTTCAAGCACAAGCATTAAGTCCTGTTTTCCGACAGCGCGGTGTATATGTTTTTCTCTAGTGTTTTCTCTACATGTTGCTATACCTTTAGGAGCCGGTGGTACAGCTGTGCAGGAATATAATTGTAAGTTTCTTTATATTAGATGTGCTATTGGACTTCAAATGCATAATAGAGTTACACTGTTATTATTTTGTTACATCGACCATGTAATATCTATTAAAATCATACTGCTCTCCGGTGCATAATATCATATACTTAACTAGAATTTGCCGATTAATACATGTGTTATACATTAGGTCAAAAATGCATTTTAAATAAAAATGTCGGAGTTGCAAACTTTCTGTGGTACTAAAGTCCTATTTGTTTTATGTCAAACATGTAGAACATGCAAATCCTGTAACATCTGAAACTAATCTTTATTTCTAACATGGCTCATAACAAAACATATGTTAAATCCAATCAATAATTTCATGCCCCCAATCTGTACATTTTGCTGTCTGATTTACTTCTAAAGCTGTCGCTAACGAGCTTTAAACAATTAACAATGCGTACTTGTGCACGCATTCGATTAATTAACTTAATACAGGGCATTTGCTGTCGTTTTCAATATTTTCTCATTATTACAATTCATTAGTTGTCAGCGTACGTTTATTTTGCACGTTCGATCAAAGTTCGACACAATCGTAAATGACGCAATCGTAATTAAACGTTGACGTGCTCAATATTGTGAAATCAATATTATTCGTCGGATGTTCGTAGGGTCGCTCAAACAAGAAAACAAATGTTCAACAAACGCTAAGGCTCTGAATCGGACATTATAAAACATAATCCACAGATGTAAGATCCAATTCATTTTCCCGATTTTACGAATCAATAAACTTTCATTTAAACGAAATTACACTAATCGACTCTCACTTGCAAAAACGTCACATTTGAACCGCGTCATGCGAAAATAGGTCTTAAGCCATATGCGGCTTCAGGCCAACCTGCGTATCCGCTAACGAGAATTTTAAACCTTGCTCGACTTAACAACTTCAAAACATAAAGCTGTCAGCTTGATTGCTGCAGCTTCAGATGAAATGTTTTTTTATATGTTTCCATAAAGTGTGATAGTGGTAGGTTTGACAAATCATTGTAGTGCCATGATCATATTGTTTGCATTTTTGCTGTCGTTATCATGTAGCTAAAATACGAATTCGGTCGTATTCCCTGTAACCTAGTGTTCGATCTCCTACTGATATTATCATATTGACTGAATTCGATTTTCCAGAAGCGTTTACTGATTATCATGTACCAGCATCACAATAACTCCAACCAAGTGAATACCAAAAGAACATAACGGGTGCAAATAAATACATGTAAACAGTGGGGCTAGCATGCTTATACAAAACGAGATAAACATGCTTTTATCTCGAATTTTATACTTTGGAAGGTTAAACCACCTTTTTTTAATGTAAGTACATACATGGTAAATTGTTGTTTATTGTTCAGGTATGACGTAGATCTTGTCACATAACGATCTTATCGGAATGATGGTTGCCAAAAATCCTAACCGATGAATGCAATTACTTCTATGAAGTATGTGCTTGGTATAGAATGTTGAACCTTTTATGAAGCTAATGAGTGCTATCCGGTTAAACCTGCTACGAAAGTGCACTATACCGAAATGCTTCTTCTTACGTCAGCCACTTTTCAGCATATGATCATCGCTCTGTGGAAACGAGGCTTAATGCTTGTGTATAAAGTGTCGTCCCAGATTAGCATGTGCAGTCCGTACAGGCTAATCATCAAGGATACTTTCCGCTGTATGGTATGTTTCGTTTAAAGGAAGTCTCTTCTTATCGAAGTTGGAAAGTGTCGTCCCTGATTAGCCTGTGCACTGCACAAAGGCTTATCATCGATGACACTTTCCGCTTTAATGGTATTTTTCGTTTGAAGGAAGTCTCTTCTTAGCGAAAATCCAGTTTAAGCGGAAAGTGTTGTCCCCGATAAGAGACTAAAAAATTAATACCAGCAGCAGCACATTTATCAATATCAAGTGTTCCAGTTATCGACTGCCGAAATGTTTTATATTTTTATTTTAAGCTTTATGGTATTTTTCCAATAATAACCGTTTCGTTTATTCATCACACAAATCTCCTTAGCATATCCCACCAGCAAATACCCGTACCCTATAATCCTCATTAAAATATGTAATGCATCAATCCAATCTTAGGCAGGGCAGTTTTCAGTTAAACAACAAATACAGCACTCGAAACATAAAATCATATAAGTAAAAAAGCAGCGGATCAACGTTCGGAGTTTTTATCAAATATTACATTCAATTATCAAGGCCGTTACGACCAGGCAGGTTTCTCGTCTGGACTCCCTAATTTCCTGATATACTTCTAATACGAAGTCTCTAATTTCCGCATCGTATCACGGGTTATGTTTAAATTAGACTTAATGCTTAAATGTTATTGATATAAGGGACAAACATGGACATTGGATTTGAATTGATGTGAGCAGATCTGTATTTGGGTCTGTATTTAACGTGCTGACAACCACTAATATCTCTTGGCGAGCGTTTCTACGTATATGTATTTAAACAATAAAAAAAATGTCCATTCGATTTGTCTTCCGAGATATGCATAATTATTAATACTGAATTTTCATCCCACGCTGTTCCTGTTTGACTGAGTGATTGAATGATTGATTGACTTATTTGGTAGTTGTTAGGGTCAAAAGTATTCGTATGACGATATTGGACTTTTTACAGTAATTAAGATACTAAATAATTTGCTATGTCAGCGAACGAAACAAACGTTGTTTTAAATGAACACCAAGAACAGTCGAAATCACAAAAATACATTCTTCTACCTTCCGTACTTAACCAGACGCTATGAATTAACATAAAGCTTTCCCAGTGTCCCAAATGCTGTTTGGATTGTATTCTGGCAGATCGAGGTCTTCCGAGTCTTGAAAGACAATCACTTTTGACATGTCATAGCTCCAGGCGGTAAATATTGAATAACAAGTTTGGACGTCAAATGGAAAGTAATGGATGTCTACATCATACGTTGGCTTAAGCACCGGTGTCTGACATCGTAAAATGTGTAGAACACAGTATTGTACACATTGCATCAATTAATTTACATATTCTTGATTATCGATATGTACGTTATTAGTTACACAGTTGCACAGCTCAGAGTACAATCCATTTCAACCCCAAATTAAGTTTATCTGACCATTTTGATAGTTTGTTCGATGTGCTTTACCTCCTCAGAGCAATATGAATTACTATGTTGTTATTGGATAAGTATCAGCACTGAATTTTAAACAAATAAAACCAAGAGTTATAGTTTTTTTATGATTACGCCTTTTCATATTTACCGTTTTCTGTCCTTTAGACAATATTTTTTCTACGTCATTACAATAGTATTTACAGTGTTTCGTGTAATTTCAATCAACGATATAGGCCTTGTAAATGTTCATTATAATATTGAGAGACGGTGGCAGTGTTTATAATGTCCGAATAAGGATTAAGGGTCCCGAGTTTGATCCAAACTCAGCGGTAGTTTTCATGGTCTATTTAAACATCAAGTACAGGTTCTACCAAGGGACCAGACACGATTCAGTCTAAGTAAGCTTGAGGCTTTAGTTTCATTTGTTTAAAATAATATTCATAATAAAAATACAATTCAGACAACCAATTATCGCACTGTGTATATCTTAGTTATCACAAAATATACACAATGGGTTGTATTGTGCTGTTGTGTTACTTTAGAAGGCTTTTCAATGCACTTATATTTGCCATCTAAATACGGCATCAATTAATTCGTTTAATATTAATTTAATATCTGTTTAATATTCTGACGGTTCATCTGACGGTTCATTTGAAACTTTTTTGCCATGTTCAATATTTCGTATTGTAATTGTATGTAACCATTTTATATTGAAGAACGTTTAATGAAATTAATATTATATAAGTACGTGTAATGTAAATATAAATAAAACACCACATGCTACAATACGGTTTATTTCGTGCTGGTACGGCTGATGTTTCTATTTGTTAATACTTGTTATTTGCGAAACGTTACTAGATCTATACATGCTATTTTATGTAACTATCATAAATGAACAGTTCCAAATCGAACGGTGCATGTTATAATTGTATTACATAACTAGATCTTAATATATTTGACTGCTATGTTCTGACAATGTTAATTGTATGTTTGTGTTTCTTTAATTTGTCTGAAAATCATAAATCAATTTTGCGTACTGTAGAGTAAGCTTATTTACTTTCACAAAAAACATGAGCTGTTATATGATCGTATTGTTCACGGTACAGATATTAATGATAATGCCGTAAAACTAGTTATGGGTCTTGTTGTCCAAATAATTTGGTGTTCTATAATTAATTCATACTTTCAACTCTTATTGTCTTTTTAAAGCTAATTCTTAATAATATACTCTTTATTTCCACTTTTCAGTGAATAAGCATTCACGCTGTATAATTCAAACATAAATTCAAATATATAAACGTAGAGAACACTATTTACATAGAAATTATATACATCTAAATACTTTATATAAGAAGATTCACGTTGCCGAATGTGCATTCATATGTTTTGAAATGTTACGTCTTTGAGGAGAAAGAATCACTGACGATGCCATATATGTATAACAACTTATCTGTTATAAATTTGAGGAATAAACATATGCTTTTGTGTTTCTATGGGTTTCTCACATGTTCACGGTTTAAATTGTGATTTTATCAATATCGTGAAAGTGCAATTGGCTGAATGCCTGTTGCTGAAGTATTTCATGATTCATTATTACATGTTTTTGTACACACGTTACACACATTTTTTTTGGAAACTGTCAGATTTAATTTGAAAAAAAAGAATGATGAAATAGCAACGTATTAAATTATCAACACATAACGGTAACGGCATGATTGAAGCGTTCTTGTTTGAGAAGACTTTATTAAGTGTGCTGCTGTTTTGATACAAACATAACTAAATTTCATATGACTTTTTGAAGTAGATGAGGAGAATGGCAACATAAAATTAATTGTATTAAGCTTTTTAAGATCATTTTCGTTTGCAGATAAGCGCATGAAGAATTTAGGGGGAAATAAAAATTGCTAAAGTGCCTTCTTTAAGTGGAATGGGTATAGGACTAATCAACAGCTGATTGTTCCGTCATGTAAAACACGGTGAATGCAAAGCAACAAAAATAATTTTTCTACGTCATTACAATAGTATTTACAGTGTTTCGTGTAATTTCAGTCAACGATATAGGCCTTGTCAACGTTCATTATAATATTGAGAGACAGTGACAGGGTAGTGTTTATAGTTTCAGAATAAGGATCAAGGGTCCCGAGTTTGATCCAGGTTCTACCAAGGGTGGTTCCGTCATGTAAAACACGGTGAATGTAAAGCAACAAAAATAAAACAGCTATAGTTCTGTCTAATAAAATAGTTGTACAACTAGTATTAATGAAAGAACGCACTTCAGTTCCTCATCCACATTTTATTTAAACGTACTATATATATTACACACCAAGATTCAAACTTGACCTAGATTTTGTGAACATAAACATTCTGGTTTTATAGATTTATCAAGAATGAGCCAAAAGCTTTTGCTTCTAGAGTGGAAACAAGCTAAAAGTTGATGATTCACACTGCACGATGATGGACTCCACACATAGACCTTTCACAATTGTTCACCTCGAGCACTTCATATTCCGGTGAGGTAAAATTATGCATCATATCTCAATGAACATTTACAAAATTGGAATTTTAACATATGTATGCATTAAATCAAAATAATGTCTTAAGCCATACTTTAAAATCATGTACGCACACATATTATCATAGATTCAACAAAATAAATGTTAAAGCATGAATATATAAAAAGCTTCACATTAAAACAAAAAAAAAATCTTCATCATTATTGATTGATTGATTGATTGATTCGTGTATATATATATATGTTCCAGTCTTTGTTCGCTTGATAATTAAACGTAGTGCTGGTAAAACCATTCACCTGCGGTAAATAAAAGTTACCTTTACTATTTCTACTGCTATGACTATGAATATCAGACACTTAACTACAATTATTATTCATGTAAGAAGGACATTTCTTGTTAACAATTTTATGAACATGGTTGAGTCTTAATTGCTTAACTCTATTTTGAACATTTAACCAACCAATACTACTAAAATCTTTAATTTTCAATGATGTTCTAGAGTCATATCCATGAACAAATCTAACAACTATATTTTGTACAACTTGTAATCTATTTTTCAACTGTTTACTTATACCAAAGTACCAAGAAGAACTAGCATAGTCAAAATGGCATTGAACCAAGGAGTTACATAACAATTTTCTAAAGTCCATACTTAAACAGTGGTTTTGTCTATACAGGAATCTTATTCTTGAGTTCACCTATTTAATAATATTATTAACAATAGATGTAGCAGAAAGATCATTGTCCAATATTGAAACAAGGTATTTAACGGATGATTGAGAAACAATAGTGTGATCATTACATTTTACATTAAAGTTATGAAGTTTTTATAATTTCCTTTTGGAACGAAACACTATACATTCAATTTTCCAAGATGTAAAGACAGTTTGTTATCCACTAACCATTTACTACAATTTTCAAGTTCTTTACCCAAAACACTACTGATGGTACTAGGATCTTTGTGAGAATAAAGGATGGCACTGTCATCAGCATAAAGAAAAAGTTTACATGATATGCTAATACTAATACCCATATCATTTACATAGCATAAAAACAGGAGCGGCCCTAAAATACTTCCCTGTGGGACGCCGCATCTGATATTCATAGAATCTGACATTATTAAACGCAAACTAAGGGTGCAAATATGATTATGTCACAGAGATTAAACTATGATAAAAGGGTACGTGTACAGTGAACATAACCACTAATAACAACAACTATTTGTTTTAAAATTGATTATAAAATAGTATATCATAACATACACAAGGCAATCGTGTCAAAAAGATTAAAATAAACACTCGACTATGGCATAATTAAGCTACATAATGTAGAAGGCAATTCAAAACATAAGACCAAAAGACTAACATGTACATGTAAAATACTTGTCATGTGTCTCTCAGTTTTTAAGTTGTCTTAACAATCCACAATGAAACAACATGCTAAATTATTTACCAATTCATACACTATTAAGAAATATGTTATATATAAAAGGATATTGAATGTTGCCTTCATAATACAAAACAAGATATTTGATATTTGAAACAGGACAACGTATGATGAATGAAAGCAGGTGTTGTTGAAGATGACAGACAAATGTCGGTTGTATTCATCTTGTCAGCTAGGTCAATTTTTTGTTTCAACCCAATAAGTGGAGATAGAATTAAAGAGATCAAAACCACTTGCAATCTCCTGCCAATACGTTTCATTAAAATAGCTCAAATCATTAATTAGTTATTGACAGGTAAAAAAGTGTTGTTTTTTTTAATTTAGTTCCGGTACTTTGACCCAACTGTATGCATATGCAATACCAAACAATGTCTAGACAAATTAAGTTTTATCAAACAACTGTTTGCTTTTTGTGTTTATGCTTTTTTTTGCAGAAACGTTAAAAAATAAATAAATTTAGGAACTATGACTTCACACCAATCCACCTTGCATGCAATTTCAGTGAAATCTCGATATAAGGTATCTTTAGCTATGGTTCTCGAGAAATTGATCTCAATTTTGTTTCGTTTAAAAGTGAACATTGATGGTGGCATCAATCCATTGTAAAAACGTCATAACCAAAGCTCGATATACGGTTTCACTGTTAAAAGTTTCGTTAAAATATATGGATCCATTTTTTCTCGAGTTCTCGAGAGCCAAAATCAAAAGTTGTTAAACAAAAATATTGCCCCGAAAGCGAACAATTAACAAAACGCAATAACGGAAGAATTATGAATACAGAAAACAGATTCTTTGTACTAAATATCAACGGCTTGTAATCTATGAGTTACGCCCAACGCAATAATGAAAGGATTTTTGAAGCAATCACTTCATAAATCTGATGTACAGAGTAAAGCTTTTATTGAACTGCAATTCTCAATTAAATATATTCCACAAGTTTCAGTTTAATATCTTAAATGTATACAAGAAAATAAATAAAACAAAAACATAAAACATTTAATCGAAGGAAGAACAGATAAGGGGAATACTATAGAGCATCGGCAAAAACAATTTCGGGGCCCGTATGTGTAAGCAAACGTGGTAGCGTTTTTATCCACAATAGATCCAGTAATCATAATGTTACATACTAACGTGAAACTCAATGCAATAATAATTCTAACTGATTTAACAAATCGTATTCAAGGAAACACTTTCACTGGTTTGTGTAACAAGTGAGTACGAAAAATCTTACTCCTATTGACGATGCGACTTAAGAACAAATACATAAACAAAGTTAAATTGTGCTATATACAAATCTCTTTCTACAACAAATTATTTTTCAGCCATATCAAAAGATAAAATGTAAGCAAGTGATTACAAACTATCCAACCTAAATATCTTTACACGAGGACAGTTTTGCAAATTATATTTTCATCCATCATTCAGAGCTCAATACACGTATATTTACATTAAATAACAGCTGTTTCAACTAAGAAACTAAAATTGTTAACACACATTTGTATAAAAGGCATGTATAATGGTGCTTCTAAAAACATTAAACTA
Organism: Dreissena rostriformis; assembly: GCA_007657795.1. Lineage (NCBI taxonomy): Eukaryota > Metazoa > Mollusca > Bivalvia > Myida > Dreissenidae > Dreissena > Dreissena rostriformis. The sequence goes on from VMBQ01007875.1 coordinate 27,228, forward strand.
TCAAGGTAGTGTTCTCCAACCCTACATTACATGATGAAAGTTAGAGAGAAGCTGTTTACAAATTGGGTTAAAAATAACAATACTTGGGACTCACTCAACGCTTTCAAATTTCTTGAATTTCCAAGTACCTCACTCAGTTACAATGTCAGTCAAGTTTATTAAGCAAATACAATAACAACAAGCACATTTGTAGAATTGATATCCCCCGCAACATATCTTTTGTTTAAGAATGGGTGCAAATCGGACAGATGAACATACTACGAAACAAAGGGTCATTACTCCGTTATTAACAGATTGTGTACAATGCCATTTGGCGTGCACCATCCTCTTATCCATATATATACTCATACCAATAAAATCCGCCAAAGCACTTCCAAGATATGGCTCCGGACACAAAAGTGCCTATAGTAAAAAGCATTTTTTCAAGAAACAAAGGGCCATAACTCCGTTATTAACAGATGGTGTACAATGCCATTTGGCGTGCATCATCGTCTTATCCATATATACACTCATACCAAGTTTCAATGAAATCCGCCAAAGCACTTCCAAGATATGGCTCCGGACACAAAAGTGCCTATAGTAAAAAGCATTTTTTCAAGATACAAAGGGCCATAACTCCGTTATTAACAGATGGTGTACAATGCCATTTGGCGTGCATCATCGTCTTATCCATATATNACACACACACACACACATATATATGTATATATATATACATATCTACATTTTTGTAAGATTAATATAGTGTGAACGTATGTACAAATTGTGTATAGAGAACATTTGTTCCAATGTAGCAAACAACAAGATGCATATTAATTTCTTGTTCTAGGTGGTTTAAAACATATATAAATCACGGTGAGTTGTATATAGTATACAAAACACTACACGAGTAAATATTGTGCTTGAACTGTATTTGTTTAGTCATACTTTCTTTAAATTAAAGCGTTCTTAATATTAATTATGCCTAATGAAAATCATATTAACAAAAAAGAGCTTTCAAAGGACAGTGTGCTCGACCTTTCTAGTTCTTGTCAGGGTTTCTAGCTTTTTTTTTTCAAAACCAAACAGTTTGTTCAGTTAATAAGGTATATCAAGTTATGTATTTTTCGAATTTGCAAAATATCCCACGAGACACATTTATTTAAGTACAAACCATTTTTTCTATATTTACTAATAGTGACATCGACCATAGACATTTACCCAATTTGTCTAATATCCACCAAAAATAAAATTGTAGTACAATCAATATAAGCTTGCATCACAATATCTAAATTCACTATCGAGATATTACGCCAAAATCATATTATATATAGGTTGTTACAGTGACATTTACCTTGATCACATCCCATATATATTCGATTGATATAAGAACTCTTTTTCTTATTTCAGTACTCTTGCAAAATTTGAGTTCAAGTTATAAAGCACACACATTTTTTCAAAATCTACTATCTGTGACATTGACTTAAAACCCCATATACGAATCCATGGTAGATCTGGATACAATGCATGTATGTAAGCAGATTTAATACAATAGCTCATTTTGTTATTGAGTTATTGAGCTGAAACTAGTTATCTATATTTTGTAACATTGACGTTTACCTCATCTGCAATATTAAAGTATGACGTTTTGATGGAACGTATCTATGTTATCTATCTAAGTAATGATGGTATAACCCTGAACTCATGCATGCCACATGCAACCATCGCAATGACTGGAAAATGTGTATTTGTTTATTTAGTCGCACTACCCATAGCTAAATGAATTGTTGAGTTATGGAGCAGAGGCAATTTGTTTATATTTACTTAACTAGACTTTACCTTGACCCCACCCACCCTATATGCAACCCAAAGCTAGGTCTGAAAACAAGGTTTTACGTGTCATAAAAATAACTCTTTTTGCTATAAAGATATTAATTGGAAACCATTTCTGATATCGTTTATCAATAGTGACCTTTACATGTACCTCACCAATTCAATACGCAATCCCAATTAGTGGGTCTTGGCATAAGGTATCTACATATGCGATTTCATGAAAATATCTTAGTTTGATGGACTGTAACCTGTCTATATAGCTTATATGGAAAAAGAAGTGTAAAAAAAACTACGAGATTAACCAAACTTGGCATATGGGGTTATTGCACTGACAAACTTTAACTTGCCTTTGTTATATACACGCACATGTTTAAAGTATAAAAAGGCGTTCAATTTTGGAAAAAATTGAAATTGGAGTTACACAACTTTGCCTTTAATGTGGAAAATTAATGTTTCACTTGTAAGTTTGAATTGGATCATTCAAGCCAATCATCAGAAACCAGCTTATCAAAAAAACTTAAACCTAGCGCGGAGGAAAAAGCCGAGAAACATAGTTTGTCTTTTCTGCGAAAATTCGAACTAAAAAGTATGCTGTGTATAAAAACTAAAACAAAATATTAAGGTACATATTAACATTAAATGTTTTAATAAAACTGTTTGATATAAACATTGAATAATGCATTATTCCCTCCTGATACAGAGAGCATACACAAGGCAAAAGATGCATGTTGTGGGTGCTGTGGTATATAACATTAGTTAAATTTGTTTCGCTTCTTCAATTCGTTTTTTTTTATTTGTTTCCCTTTAAGGCTGGCCCTTGATAAAATCAATCGTAACGCTTGGTTGCATATTTCAATTTATATAATATTTTAAGTACATATTTGCAACACGATCTTTTAAATGTGTAAAACAATATTTTTTGTACATAGCTTTGCATATTTTAAAATATACAATGGGGGCATTTGGAAATTATTATCAGTGTATAAAATATACATAAAACTTGTAGAGTCTCTAACCAACTTTACTAAGTGTGCTCATTCAATATAAGTTATTGTTAAAAATTTGAGATTTGTTATGAGTCAATGAACAAGAGAGCCGTGAATTCCGTATGTCGTTCAACTGAGAAATATTGATTTTGTTACATACCAAATGCAGTAAAGCAACCAATAAACACATTTTAAACTAGAGTAGTAACATGATTTTTCATAGATTTGACTCTGTGACCTACTGTTTGACATCCGCAAATAATCAAACTTAGTTAAGATATTGTAAATGAAAACATTTTGAACAAGAGCCATCAACATTGATGTAAGAGGTTCTGGAAAAGCAACAAGATTTAAAAAAAAAAACTAATGACCTAGTTTTTCCATCCTATTTGATCCAAAGTCGTATGTGAGCTTGATATTGCTAAAATAAACGATCTGACCAAGTTTCATCAAGATTGAATCATAAATGTGACTTCTGAAATGGAACAAAAAGTTGTTTTACTCCACGTGTTTACATAATTGTTATTCCACTTGATCAAGATTTGAACTTGGTATAGATTTTGTCAAGATACACATTCTCGTCCAGTATTATCAAGAATCAGCCAAAACTATTGCTTCTAGAGAGTTAACGATCTAACAGTTTCTATACGGCACAATTATGGACTCCCCACATAGACCTCCCACAATTGATCACATTGAGCGATGAGCACTTCATATTCTGGTGAGGCACAATAATGCATAATAGTCAAATGTTCATACTTGTTTACAATTGGAATTCAAACATATTTATGATTTAAATTAAAATTATTTGTTAAGCCTTCCTTTAAAAATCTTCTAGGCACACACATTTCCATAGCTTTATCAAAATACATTGTAAACTTGTTTACAATTGGAATTCAAACATATTTATGATTTAAATTAAAATAATTTGTTAAGCCTTCCTTTAAAAATCTTCTAGGCACACATATTTCCATAGCTTTATCAAAATACATTGTAAGCGTGGGTATATAAGTAGCTTGAATTTAAACAAAACAATCTCTGTGATAAAACACAAACTAAAGGTGCGAGAGTGTGTATGTCACAGAGGTTTAACTATAATAGAAGAGCCCATTCACAATGAAACTAACCACCACTGCAAAATGTAATTCATTATGGATTAAAAAAGTATATAACTACATACACTGGTAATTGTACCAGACAGATTAAAACGAACAATTGAGTATGCCATCATAACACTAAAGCATAATTTAAATTTAAAAGTAAATTTAAAACATTAGACCAAAAAAACACGTACATTTAACATACTTGTCATGCCTCTCACTCTCAGTGTTCAAGTTGTCTTACGTTCAATATAAAACAATATAATCGAAATTAGTCAATAATTAATTCACTATAATAAATATGCAATGGATAATGAAAATTTCCTTTATAATACATGTACATACAAACTAATATATTTGATATTAGATATTTAAAACAGGACTGATGGGGCGGGGGCAACGTGCGCTTAATGAAAGCAAATGGTGGTGAAGGTGGAAGACAACAGGTCGGTTAGATTGTTCGGGTCAGCTAGGTCAATTTTGTGTTTCCACCCACCAAGTAGTGATTGATTAACAAGACCCAACCCAGGTGCAATCTCATGCCAATGAGTTTCATAAAAAAGCGCAATTAATTTATTAGTAATTGAACGGAAGCTGTGTTCCCTTTTGAATTTAGTACCGGTATGTTGACCCAACACACTTCATATGCAATACCAAACAATGTCTAGATAAAATCGATGTTTGTATTCAGTTTCATAAAACAGCTGTTTTCATCAAGTGTTTTGGCAGAAACTTATTTTTAAATAAATTAAGGCAAAGTAACCTTGACTTCAACCTTATCCATCTTAAATGCAATTCCAGTCAAAGGTGTCTAAAGCTACGATTCTCGAGTAATTGATCTGAAAATGCTTTTTTCTTGTTACAGTGACCCTTCACGATTGCGGAAATCCACTTAAGGCAATTCATAACCAGATCACGATTTAAAGCTTCAATGTTGGACGTTTCGTTAAAATTTGCATTTTTTTCTCGAGTTCTCGAGAGCCTTTACCAAAAGCTGCTGCCACTCGATAATGAACAATTGTTTACCACCCCTAAAGCGAACAATTAGCAAATCGCAATAACTAAACAATTATGAATGCAGTTTACCGATGGCTTTGGATGATAACTATCCACTTGTAAGAGTTACAAATAACAAACAATTAACAATAAACAACAAATAACGCTTAAATCTATGAGTAACGCTCCACATAATAGAGAAATAGGAAAACTTACAAATAGAAATAACTTCATNTAACACGTCAATACACTTATATTTGAAAATTACAGCTGTCTCAACAAACAACTTAAAATGTTATCAAAACATTTGTCAATTGGGAACATATGTCCCCATATTTTACATTTGTCTCCGAACTCCACTAACGTCAAACATGAGCTGTTAAATGCCAAAATTAGAATTTTGACCTCCAAGTGACCTTGGTAGTTGTCATTTGTGGTACGTTATTTAAAAATAACATACTGAATGACAAAATCACACTCCGGACAAGCTGTTGTATGGCAAATATTATCATAGACTTCTAAGTGTGACATAGACCTTTGCAGCTGTTAGACGGGTATTACACGTGACACGTCGTTTTATGATCGTTTACATGTTTGCCAAGTTACTTTAAAATCCATTAATATATGGCAAATGTATAGAAGAGCAAGGAATTTGCAAGCTGTTTTATGGCAAAACATGAATTGATACTTGCTGAGGTCCTGACTTGTGAGGTAGGGAGAAGGGTGGTACACGCGACACGTCGTCTTATGATAGTTTACATGTATGTCCAGTTATTTTTAAATCATCTGGACACTCGTCTTGACGGACAGTGGGAAAGTTATATGCAGCCTTCCTTCAAAGGGGGCATAACATTTCATTCCATTTATTTATTGATTTAATTATTCCTCGAACGAAAGGAAAACGTTAAATGTGTTCCATAGCTGGTTATACCTATTTATCACAGTTGATGTTTCAATTATGACAAAGTCTATTTCAGTCATAATTGAGTCTCTAAAAAACCGGCTTAGAGTCCACATAAAAATACAACCTTGCAACGTTGATAGCCCTATTAAGAGTTCGCAGCGTTGCCTTCTCTGCCTCTCTGTTCCTCCATTTCAACAAGTACTTGAAAACAAATTTATAAGGATTTCCCTTAAAAGCAGGATCAGCATACATCTGGCCCAACTCTGCATTCGTTAACCCAAGCTTAGTGCCAAGCATCCAGTATTCTTTACCAATTACACTGGCAGCTTTTGATAGATCTGTATCTTCAGCTAGTTTATTTAAATCATCGCCATCACATTTGTCTGCTGAATCCAGTTCGTGTTTAAACCAATATTGCAAAGCCTCTGATCTTTCGACTGGATGACGTTCAGCACATCCNTTCAGTTCAGGTGTGTTGAAAAAAAGGATATTGCCTTGCCTGTGCTGTAATTCAAGAAACACTGATAATTCGTCTTCAGAAAGAACAAGTGGGTGTTTTTTGGAAAGATTTACTTCTTCAATCTTATCCATGTGTACTATTTGTTGACCTTCATCTCTCATTTTGTCAAGAGACTGTTCCAAATGAATCCACCGAACTGGATACTTATCTGTACCCCAGTAATCTTGATTTTCAGCCAAATGTTTGATTTCTTCTCTCAATTCAGCAAAGTCCGGATCAGTTGGAGATAGATTGTTCACTAAGAATATCTTCTCGTGAATATGATTTAATACTGGTGAATCTCTTTCAAAGGACAATAGTGCTTTATTTAAATATCCATTCTTTGTATTTTCTTTTTCTTGATCATTCCCCTTCATTTTGTCTTTTCGAGTTCCAACTAAAATGACTGTTGGTTTTATTTCCCCTTTTGTTGACTTATAACCACTATACATGTGGATTGCATTCAGCCAAAACTTAAATACATCCAAATACGTACATTCAGTTACCAAACCACACCAAATTCCGCTTCCATCCAACTCTTTTACATTGTCATCCAAACTTTTTGTCATGTCCATCAGCACTAAGTAGATTGACCTTTTATTCAAAAAGAACTGATGCGTAGAATAGTACAGTGTCTGGCCTGCAAAATCCCAAACAGAAACAGTGATCTTTTCCTCTATTCTTTCAAGAGGAACGTTGGGGTCTATTAACGGCTCATTGTTGGTGTCATTTATCTTTTGCACCAATGGTAAATAGATTTGTACAAACTCATCTTTTTCATGTTGTTCGGTATAGTTCCTGTTACCGTTCGTTTGTTCTGGTTCAGTTTGTATTTGATTATCAGGAGCATCAGCATCAACTAGTTCTTTAACAGGCGTACCGTCTGTGCTATCAGTGTCATCAGTAGAAACAGTTGCTGAATTAGTGTTCAATGGAATGTTGTTGAAAGCACTTTCCAACCTATTTTTATATTTCTGTGACCTGTGTTTTGTATCTAAACACCAATCACCATCTTTCATCAATTGGCACCTGTGAAGATCAATACCTTCGGTGCTTGGAGGTGCGATGCCGATGTTTTTATCTCTCAAGTCTTTTATCAGATTGTTCACAAGTGAAGTTTTTCCCACACCAAACACGCCAACAACCATCAGGCGAATATTCTTAACTTCTTCTTCTCCATCTTGTAATGCTTTGTAATTTCTATCATGGACTGACTCATGGGCGATTTTTGTGATTATCTCTTTTAGCAATGGCATACTTTTTTCCTCTGTTATCTCGTCAGCCAGTGACCGCAAAATGCGAGCAATCTCCAGTGTTTGGGGATCAATTCCAGCATCATCTCCCACACCAGGAGGGTCATGGTTCCCTTCTGCCATGATGCAATAAACACTGAAAAGAAGGTTTAGACAAACAGAAGTTAGAAATGAATTATGATATTAATGAGGTTTAAAAATTTAGGCTTCAAGCATGTTCACTTGAGGCATCTGAATTCAGTTCAATTCATAGGGCAATTGAATCATGATGAAGTTCAAAAAACAAAAAAGAAAAAAAAGTGTTAAAGAACACTAGCTTGCAAATAATACGCCATTAGTAATTGATCCGATTCCGTTTAATACCTCTGTTTACATGACATTCTTTTAACGAATATAAATAATATGGTCATGATTACACCAAAGATCTAACCTCAGTTCTGGCAAAGATAAGGCTATGTTTCCTTATGCAGTTGTGTGACTGATAATACTTGATAACATTTAACACCCTAGCAATCACAGATAATTCATTATGTTTATTGCCTTAGCATTGTACAATATAATTATGAACATAAGTCAGGGAAAATCCTATGTTCACTCTTAATCATAGGGTATGATTTGGTACAAGATAATGGCCAAGATTAGGACAAAAAACATACATCTCAAACAAATTAACAAACCCTATATAGCGGTTGAAAGTAATACACTGATTTCAAGTGTTATTTTTATAATTTATATAATGTATGTGGAAAAATAAGACTGCCAATAGATAGACAAATGACATACCTTTATATAATTTTTAGCAATAATATTTAAATACATGTTACTCATTTCTATTATTTAAAGTAGCATCTACCGGACTTTTGAAATGTGATGAAAAATAAAAGTCTTAAAGTGCATAAAAGTTCATGCATACTCCCCAAATTACCATTGAAAAGTGTACAAAGGATCATCAAAGTGTCTTCAGTACTTAAACAGAAATCCCAGGATTCAGTTTTGCAAACAGATTGAATGAAAGACAAATAAATGGTCACATATAATTTGTGTGAAATAGGTCACAAGATAATTTGCTTGTCCCAAACAGAAATAAAGGAAAGGTCACAAGCAAAATAGCAGGGTGCTTAGCCCTTCTCCTTTTTGCTCCACACTGATGCTCCTATGGACTTGGTCTAATGAATAAGACGTTTAACTCACAGTGGGACATATTTGCATAGAAATGTAGTATCTACGGCATGTACATTTTAAAGAAAACTATAAAATGATAAACGCGATTTATTTGTACCTTAAAAATAGCGCTCAAATTTCAAGAGCTGCAACATGTGTATCAAAAAAGAACTTTCCACCATTGGTTTGATTCTCTGAAAGTACGGCTCGTCAGAAAATATTTCTGTAAACCAGAAGGCTACAATAAGGGCTACTTTGAACTCTGGAGATCAATACAAACAGTGTGAAAATGTTATTAAATTGAACATATATATATTTTTTTATAGTTAATAAAAATACTATACTTTGTCACGCTGTAACTAGTGTTAAAGCCAAAGTTAATTATTATATAAATTAAAAACTTAAAGCCACACAACTTACTTGGCATACGGCTTAAACACGGTATTGGTGCTGATTTGCATTTTGTAATGTTATATCCATGGCACAGAAAAAATATACAAGTTAGGAATCAATTTTAAAGGTCCACTACACTGGCATATACCCATCTTACTTTCCTGAAAATTTCAAGAGGCTAGTGTTACCCATTCTTGAGATATACATTGAAACATGCTCGCTCTGAAAATGGCCTTTTTTGCGTTATGTAGTCCCATTTGAAAAAATCTATTGATTTAAATGAGAAATGCTCTTGATATCAGCAACAAATGATGCAAACATTGGTATAATATTAAACAGACTTTTATCCGGTACGATTTGATGCTTGAATTGATGAAATCGGTAAAATATTCTGGATTTTATAAGTATAATACTACCAGCAGGGATTTTGTTTCAACACTAAAATTCAAACATATACTTATTGTTATATTCCAATTTTGGTACAAAATTTCAGTAAATTAAACTTGTGTTAACATAACAAGATGTGTTTGTGAAACACAATGTCCCCCTATATGACGTTTGACCTTGAAGGATGAACTTGACCTTGACCCTTCATCACTCAAAATGTGCAGCTCCATGAGATACACATGCATGTCAAATATAAAATTGCTAGCTTCAATATTGCAGAAGTTACATTACATGAGCAATTTTGACCCATATATTTGACCTAGAAGGATGACCTTGACCTTTCACCACTCAAAATGTGCAGCTCCATGAGATACACATGCATGCCAAATATCAAGTTGCTATCTTCAATATTGCAAAAGTATTCATAAAATAAGCGATTTGGGCCACATATATTTGACCTCTGACCTTGAAGGATGACCTTGACCTTTCACCACTCNTGCTTTATAAAAAAACTCAATGGCTTTGTCATCCAACTGTTTGAACGCATTCGGAATCTTATCCAACATATTTTTGTCTACTGGTGTTCCAGCAAGTTCCATCAATCGTTGGCCAATCTCGTCAGCCCCTCGCCTCAACTCGACACAATTCTCTTCGGCGCTGTTGAAAAAAAAGAATAAAGAAAGTGAATCAATACCAGCTTTGAAATAATATGACATTAATTTCATGATTTATTTCCATGTAATAATATGTTTAATTGACATTCTTTAACAAATAAAATAAAATAATGAAGGCACCAAACATTTAATCTTAGTTCAGGCAAAGACGAAGGTTAGGTTTCATAGCGTACCCATGTAACATATTGTATAATGTTGGGTCAAAGCAAATAAATCATGCAATTAAATAACTTTAAAATATACACATTGACTCAGATTATAGAATGATCAGTTTTTAGTGCAGATTACAAATCTTTCAGTCAGTCTCAAATTATAATTTATTCTCTGATTTTCTGTTTTTCCTTTTAAAATTCTGCATAAACTGCTCTATTTNATTCACACCCATTTAACTATAGACAATTTATTATGTTTATAACATTAACATTGTATTATATAATTAGGAAAATGTGTGGGTTTTCCTGTTATATTTCAACAGATAAAGGAAATCTTACTTTTAACTTTGACTAGACAGATATAATTTGTGCAAAAACACAAATTATTGGTAAAAACCCAGTGTCATGTCTTACCTTATTTCCTTTCTCAGTTCGGTTAGGTTGTTCCCTTGCCTTGAAAGATTTTTTTCAATCAACCTGCGAACCTCTTCTTGTGGGATATGCCCTTCTGCCATGATGTTGTTTACCCTAAATAAAGGATTTAGACATAAAGCAGTTAGAAATTAATAACGATACTAATGGGGTATTGAAATGTAGTATAAGCATGTTCCCTTAAAGCATTTGATTGTAGATCAATTTTAAAGGAAAATTAATCATGAAAAAAAATGTTACAGAATACCAGCTTTAAAATAAAATGCCACTTATTCAATGATCTTTTTCTATGTAATACCTATGTTAACCTGACATTCTTTTAAACAAAAATTAAAGTAATGATGGCACACAAGATTAAACCTCAGTTCTGGCAAAGACGAGGGTGAGGTTTCATACCGTATATATGTGACATATTTGAAAATAATACTTAATTACTAGTACACACCACATCAACTACAGGTGCTTCGTTATGTTTATTACCTTCACATTGCATTATATAATTATGAAAATGTGAGAGATTTCCTAATATATCTGTAAATAGATAAAAGAAATGTTTCTTTTTACTTTGACTAGACAAAAATAATGTGTGCATAAACCAAACTTAATGGCCAATATCCAGTGGCATGTCTTACCTTGTGAATGTGTATAGCAAATTTCATGACCATATTTATATTAGAGCTTATTGTTCTTTTAAAGTTATTTTAGTTACGTTGCACGATCCGTTGTGGCTTTGGATTTACAGACAGATGCATGAATGTTGAACATTAAGAGAAAGTTTCACAATAATGAATTATTTACATATTTATCTAGTCTATTAATTAAAAATGTATCGACCTGACTTGTGACATGTGACTAGCATTATCAGATCATGCACAATCCCTTAATAAACTGATAAGTGAACTTAGTATGTCGAAGTGTCGTCAGTACTTGTTTACATAAATCTCATGATCCAGTTTGGCAAACTGTCTGAATGACACACATATTATATGATAGTGACATACACACCGATATCATGTACTAATTTATGTTATCAGAAGGTGACAGATTATTTAGGTGAAATGAGGTCAGAAGATAATTTGGTTGTCCTTAACATACAGATGAGAAGGGTCACGATCAAAATAACTAGGGAGATTAGCCTTTCTCCTTTTCTTTCCACCCCCGTGCTGCTCCTGTGGACTCTTATAAATTAGACATGTAATTCGAAGAAGTGAGACATGATCGCTGAACGTGACTTGAGTCGTAGACCATTTATGGTATTGAAATCGGAAAGGTAAATGTTCGTATATGTTAATTATTTTGGCTAAGAACACTATATATCAACTTATTTTACTTTAACAAAACCTAAAGTGTTCTTCATGTGCCAAAATTTACGTAGAAAATAATTCAATCACAGCTTCTGGTTAATCTATTATGTTTACGAACAAGCCGCAATAGTTTTTCGTGTGTACGAACAATTAAATACATCAATTAATCGGATGGTGTTTATTAAAAGACTGAACCCGTAGAATCTAACCACTTGAATTGACGCAGTACATCTTTTTGTGGTGCTCAAATCTTGAAGGTTGAAATATGTGTAATGAGTGAAAACATTCCACTATTGAATTGATTCTTAGAGTGTTTGGCCCCTTAGGCATTATTGTACACCAGAGCTCTGATAGTAGAGCTTCATAATCATCACAATACAAAAAGAGTGAAACTCTTACAAAATGTTATATTCAATATATATAACGAAACTACTATGCTTCTTTACCGTTAAAAAAGTACTAAAGTTAATATCCAGTTTAAGAATTGAATTAATTGCATTAAGCAAGGTCCGGTTTTATACCCTGCCCCATTTTAGTCGCATCCTTTTATCTTAGAGATCCTAGATATTTCCCTTGGATAGACACTTATAAATTAAGGCTGATTTAAGGCCAAAACTTTAAAATTCAATGTTACCAGTACTTATCCTAGCAAAGTGTTGTTCAACATTTTATTAGCATCTAACAGAGCTCAAACTTATATTTTTAGTCTATGGTATTTACCCATGAAATTTGGAATTCATGAAAACAATACAAACACTAGTATTGTTCAGAGGATTTGTAGTATGCGCATTTATTACTCCCTTCCTACTATTCCGCCATCACATAAATTTGTGAAATGTGGAAACCGATTTATTTGCTGAAAAAAACATCGTTATAAAACTTAAGTATCAATATTACTTTAAACCATTAACCCCAATTAAAGGTAAATATCCATCAATATGTATTAATTACACAATAACCATTTAATAAATATACTTTTCGTCACTCATAAATCTTAAATTTATACAACTAAAGTCTGATGTTTATTACACCCAGCAAAAACTTCGCATCAAATGCGTTTTATTAATCCAATACAGATCACGAAAAGCTGGACGATTTCTGAACCTGGACTGACAACACTGTTAACAGTTGTTATAGGTTTTATTATCAATGACTATGTGTTTAAAGGATTTAATTGATAATTAATTATTAGGATATATGATTGTCCAAGCCATGGCCATAAAAAAGATTTACTCTGAATTAAATCATCTCTCGACGCCTTTATTGGTTTTAACCATGGTTTTGCTCACTGGTAAAATGTTTGATTAATGCGTGTTTAGATATTCCATGCGTATTTTACGCATACGCAACTTATCTTGCCCTCTACATTCTAATAATAGCTAGTCAAGATGGCCGCCATTTCCGATTCAATCTATACAGCCATGTTGGGTATATCTTAAGCAACTGTGCGTACAAATAGTGCAAATCTTCAATTTAGCATGACATTTGGTATAAACACTAAGTTTGATACACACTATTGATAAAATCCTTTAGTTAGTCAAATATTCAAGATGGCGTCCAGTTACAAGTTGGCCGCCATTTCTGGTCTCAATTTATGTGAACAAGTTGGACAGCCTACATAATTATACAAAATAATCTAGAAAATCAGTAAGGAAACATGCAATTTGGTAAGAAAACTCAGTTTGATGTGCGTTTTTAATAAAACCTTTGAGCCCCCGAAGATAAGTGTTTTTTTTCAAGATTGCAGCTGCTTCCGGTCTCAGTGTTGATGTCCAAGTTGGGTTTATCTTAAACTTGTAGTGTTTGGGTATTTTAGACATGAGTATTAGTATATCAGACGATCAACGCTTGCAGAGCTTAGAGTTATATGTATATATAGACATATCACTTTCTGAGAAGGTCAGAAGTGGGTGGGGTAATGTCAAATAATAATTCATCATATTAGCATTCTTTATTAAGTTTGAAACAATATACGCAACTAAAATAGATACTTCAGTGACTTCAACTTAAACACAGTTATTTCTTTAATTTATAAACAAGATAAGAAATAAATTTCAAATCGATCAGATGGAAGAACATAAATTACATATCCTGGTCTATCGTAAGTTCGTGGATATAATAAATAGAACAGATTTATAAGCGATTATATTTTTATTTTGATCAAATTAATATAATTAAGCATAAATTAAATCATTACCTGTGTGAATAATCAAAAATAATCAAATTCAATTGTAATCTTTTCTTTCAAATTCAAGTAAACAAACACCATCCATCAGTATGAACCACCATTTTGAATTCATGTAAGTTCGTGGATGACACATGTGACGTCATTACTCCAGAACAGCTGATAAGGCCAAATGTAGAAATGTGTGTTTTCTAAACATTTTTTAAATACATGAATGAAAAAAAAATGTATATGTTACTGAACATTTATAGAGAATATTATTTAATGAAATATTTAACGAATTAAAAAAACCTATTCTGTAAACGGTAACAATGACATTAACCAGATAATTAATAGATCTATTCTTCAAAATTAACACAGTGGGGACAGTAAAAATTTTCCCCATTTTCAACATGGACTGTTGGACAGCAGTAGGAAAGGTGGACCCAGTGCAGG
>VMBQ01007876.1:11822-41671 GCA_007657795.1 Dreissena rostriformis
GATTTTTTTTCAAAGAATACTATCAGAATAGCAAACAGTTTGGATCCTGATGAGACGCCACGTTCTGTGGCGTCTCATCTGGATCCAAACTGTTTGCAAAGGCCTTCAAAATCCGGTTCCAGCGCTTAAAGGGTTAATGCATGTGTGTAAAGTGTCATTCCAGATTAGCCTGTGCAGTCCGTTTAGGTTTATCAGGGACGACACTTTTTGCCTAGACTGGACTTTTGCTAAGAAGAGACTTCCTTTAAAACAAAACAAAAAAACAACATAAACGCGGAAAGTGTTATTCCTGATTGTTGGCCTGTGCAGACTTTACAGTCTTATCTGATATATACAAACACTATACAAAAATACATTAAGCCTCTTTTCTTAGAGGGAGACACAATTATTCATTAAGTGAATCAGTAGAAGCCCAACTTAACTACCGTATGGTGTATTTGTAGGTGCTTTGTCACCAATGCGTATGCGGGTCTGGCAGGAGTGGTTCTACCCGCACTGTTGATGCTGGTGGTGGTTGCTGTGGTGTTTGTGAAGGCATTTCAGGTAACACCCCAGTGGCAGGCGTATGACGACATCTACAGAGGCAGATATAACATCACGGGTGAGTGTTGTCAAGATCTTATGTTTTTTACTTTTGTGCTCGTTCATCATTTTTCATTATTGCTCAGTCATTGTTTGGTATTTTTTTCCAACCGTCAGAAATTCCTTTTGACGTAATTTTGTTTAGCAATTTTGGTTTGAAGCAAATTTCCCCCAATAATTTGATCTGGTATGCTCATAGTCCATGTGTCTTTTCTTTTGTCTGACTCTTTCTTATGAGACATTAGTAGTATTTTGAAAATATAACTCACAATAAATGCCAAACATCACAAATGGAGACGATACTTAATGCACGTGCATTAAGCCCAGTTTTCCCAGAATGTGACTCAAAGAGTCTTGTCAATGGATCATGTGTACCCATTGAATGTGTTGTGTATTGCAGAGATGCGTATGCTGCTGCTGTTCTGGGGAACCATCATAATCACATGGCTGTGGGGAGGGCTGCATCTTGTGTATGGACAGCTCTGGATGCTTGTTCTGTTTGCAATATTCAACATCATACAGGTAACCAGAGTATACCCTGTTTAAGTATTATACATTTTAAATTTATTGAGAAATCAAGAAAAAAGTTAATTATATACTCAAACCAACAAAATTATTTTGTTTTTATTTGTGGTTTCTTCCATTTCTTTTCATTTGGAAAGCCTTTTTACCAGGAATAAGGATTTTATGACACAAAATTTTGTGTCCGACATCAATAAAGGTTCATGTTTGCATCGTTTACTGCATTAATAATTCGGGAACCAGGAAATGTAGTAAGAGTGAAACAGTGAAAATTATTAATTATATTCACTGTTATTTATTACTGCTTTAAACAGAAAATTTCCGCGCTTTTAAATCAATGATATTTTAAACAAACCAAAGGAAAGCATAAAGTGTTTTTTGTTTTTTTTCTTTATATTTAATATAATTATACATATTAACATCAGGGCTTAATGGCGCTAGTCCTGTACGCTGTCCTTCGCAACCCTTGTATTGCGTCCTGCATCACGCCACAACGTGCTAGCTCGTACTCCATGACAGGGCACCTGTTTGACCCGGCCCTGCCCCAGGGTGGGGCGGGCTCACCAGGGGGTCAGTATCAGTTCCATCCTAGCACCCTCGATGTGGGCAGTCTAAAGGGATCCAGGGCCTCTCTACTTAATGAGGTATGTATAAAAATATATGAGCCACGTTCTGGGAAAACTGGACATAATGCATGTGTGTAAAGTATTGTCCCAGATTAGCCTGTGCAATCAGGGATGACACTTTTAGTCTGGACTGGATTTTCTTTTAGAAGCGACATTCTTTGAAGGTGCCCTTACATAAAAGCGAAAGTAAAGGCCCTGATAAGGCTAATCAGGGATGACACTTAACGAACTTGCATTAAGCGCCATTTTCCCAGCGCAAGGCTCAAATGATTAAGTGTAATTAGTTATCTACTGTGCCCACTCATGTTTTCATGATGTTTAATGGAAATTGTATGAAATTGAAACAAATTAGGATCTGTTAAAAACATCATCTGCAAAATGACAGACAGCTCTGAACAGTTAAGTAATATATGTTTATTCTGGTTACCCAAATTACTACAGCTATCTTATATAGGGGTGGATTGGCGTAATTTCATTAGTTGCTTTGTGTGCAACAAATAATGGTTTCTGGACAAATATGTTTCAAATAACTTAGAAATTTAGGCTTTAATTAATTTATCATCCCCATTAAAAATAATTGCACCCATTTTAAGTAAAACAGATGTGAATTAGTAAACAGAAAACATTTGTAAAATCCACAAATGAACATGACTAACAGATTTAAATCCTGTTCTCAACTTCACACACATTATGAAATGAGCCTCACTCTATGAAAACCTGTCTAAATGCATGTGCGTAGAGAGTCGTCCCAGATAAGGGACGACACTTTCCCACTAGACTTGATTTTCTCCGATCTAAGTTCATATAAATGCCATATTTCAGAGTTGGGAGCGTGACTCTCAACCCTCCCGGGCCACGCGCAGCACGATGAAAGTTAAGAGGACTCTCCCACAGAATGGTAACCTCTACATTGAACCCCCCGTGTACCGGCAGAACACCATCTCAGACACGAAAGACTTTGACGATTTGCTGTACGCGTTAAAGACTGGGGGATCCTTTCCGTCCAGTGATTTGGACAGCATGAACAGTGATAAACCCTCGGATTCTTCGAGTATTGATAAATATGAACTGAGAAGGATTGATATTGCGGACACTCATTTGTAATCATGCAATGGGCTAATCAAGATCAAGATGTTATGTAGATCTCATTGGAATATTAAATGTTTTATTAAGTAATAATGTATTAAATTATGTAAAATTTTCTCATTTTAATACTTGTATATGCATGTCTTTTGGCAGTACATAGCATTGGAGCATATGGATTGGTTGGGAGGGCAGTTTTACACTCTTTATGTCTTACAGATTTTTCCAAAAATTCACCTAACCATCAGGAAATGTTTGTCGACATAAAATGTAGGCCAAAAAACATGCCAATTGCAACTGGCACTATAGAGTTACTGCACTTTGTTTATATAAAAAAAAAGCCAAATTTGATGTTTCCGCACTCTTAACTCCAAACGTTCCAAATATGTTTGTTCCCATACAATGAAAGTCAAGATCGATAACCAGCCTAAAAATATGGCAACCCATGGGGTCCATTTCTTACAACGGGTGTTTATTTCTGTCCATGGCCTTGTTTTAGGTTTTGAAAAACAGAATTCCAATAAACAAGGCGCGAAGTAGACATAACTGTTAAAGATTTGTCTGCATTTTGATTAGCTATCCTATTGTAAATTAATGTATGTATATGTTTGATAAAACAAATCATTCCATTTATTTTTTACTGTATGCCAAATTAATTTCATAATTCCATTTATTTTTTACTCTATGCCAAATTAATTTCATAATTGCATTTGTTTTTTTACTTTATGCCAAATTAATTTCATAATTGCATTTGATTTTTACTCTATGCCAAATAAATTTCATAATTGCATTTGTTTTTTACTCTATGCCAAATTAATTTCATAATTGCATTTATATTTTTACTTTATGCCAAATTAATTTCATAATAATTTCTTAAATTATTATAATTCCATAATATGTATATTTTGTACATGGTTCACTTAATGTATTATTTTTGTCTTGCATTCACTTATTCCGTCTTTGATCGTAATTAAAATAAAATCATCCATTTTTTAGAACTACAATTGTGTGCAATAAAGTTCAACATTGCTAGTAACTTTGTAATATTGTTGTGATGTTGTTAATTTTTGCTTTAAACCAATATGACTTTTTTTATGCCCCCAACAGGAGGCATATAGTTTTTGCACTGTCCGTCGGTCGGTCCGTCTGTCTGTCTGTCCGTCCGTCACACTTTTCGTGTCCGCTCTCTAATTCAAGAAGTTTTCATCCGATCTTCACCAAACTTGGTCAGAAGTTGTATCTAGATGATGTCTAGGCCAAGTTTGAAGATGGGTCATGCCGGGTCAAAAACTAGGTCACAGTGTCACGTAGTGCGTTGTAACCATTCAGCATGGTGTCCGCTCTCTAAATCAAGTACTTTTCATCCGATCTTCACCAAACTTGGTCAGAAGTTATATCTAGATGATGTCTAGGCCAAGTTCGATGATGGGCCATGCCGGGTCAAAAACAAGGTAACGGGGTCACTTAGTGCGTTTTAAACATTGAGCATGGTGTCCGCTCTCTCATTCAAGTTGTTTATATCCCATCTTCAGGAAACTTGGTCAGAAGTTGTATCTAGATGATTTCTAGTCCAAATTGGAACATTGGCCATGCCGTGTCAAAAACTAGGTCACGGGGTCACTTAGTGCATTTTTAACATTCAGCTTGGTGTCCGCTCTCAAATTCAAGTAATTTTCATCCGACCTTCACCAAACTTGGTCAGAAATTGTATCTAGATGATTTCTAGGCCAAGTTTGAACATGGGTCATGCCGGGTAAAAAAAAAAGGTCACGAGGTCAATAAGTGCGTTTTAAATATTCAGCATGGTTTCCACTTTCTAATTCAAGTTGTTTTCATCCGATCTTCACCAAAGTATTCCCAACCCTCAAACAAGCGTATTTTGTGACAGTTTGGCACTCTTGTTTAGCATTGTCCACTCTATAAATCAAAGTTTTCATTTGACTTTCATCAAACTGTATGAAAATGTTATAGGCATACAATCCTTTACTTCTCTAGCTGTGTAAACTTGGGCATTAATCCTGGGTTTCATCCAATTGTATGGAACATTTACAAGGTTATGCTTTTATGTAGTGACAAAGTTGGAGTTGGGGGCATCCGTGTCGGGTGGACACATTTCTTGTTGAACATATATCTAGTCATTTGGTTTTCAAATCATTTGTTTGCCATAATATAATAGCATTTTGACAAATGTTTATCTGACATTTTAATGAATTTAATATACAGTGCTGTTTGCAATAATTTATTGTCTTTTCTTAGTGTATTTAATTTTGTTGTATGTTCATCACTCTTTTATTCTGAGAATAAATTCACATTACATCTATTTATAGTTTTTGAATCCCTTTGATTCTCAGTCAAAAGGATATTCAGGGTGCCGGATCAACGGGGGCGTGCAGCATAAAAGTGTCCATGAAAGCTGTACCCATCAAATTTTTGAACAAGAACACAGGCTTATTAAATAATGTAATTCTGATGTATTTCACAATGCCATTAGCAGCATAAAAACTGTATTTTATGCACTAGTTGAAATTCTTAAGACAAATTGTTTTCAAAAGTGATTTGAAAAAAAAAGCACCACTTACTGGTTTGTTTACATCCCTTAACGTTTAAATGTGAACCCCATAAAGTCGCATGAACCTGCACCCTGATATTGCAGTCTCAATTTGTACCCTTCCTATTTTCTCCACATCAAAATCAAACAAAAGCTCCTAATAGTTGAATATTGCATGAACAGAAAACAGAATGAAGCCTCCTTTAGGGACAATGGGGCTAAATGCATGTGTTTAAAGTGTAGACAAGATTAGACTGAAGTCTGCACAGGCTAATCAGGGGTGATACTTTCTTCCTAGGCGGGATTTTCATTTAGAAGAAACTTTCTTTAAACAAATAATTCGATAAAAGCGGAAAGTGTCGTCCCAGATAAGCAGGTGCAGACTGCACAGGCTAATATGGGACGACACTTTACGCACATGCATCAAGCACTCTGTTTTCCCAAAGTGCGGCTCAATAATAATTAATGCAGAACAGATCAGTTAAAAAGTAAGCTGCATACACTGATTGGTGTTATAGGTCTGATCAGGTTGCTTAACTGCAAATGTGCAAACATATCACAGTAACCATGGTAACCATGGGTAATTACATACAATATCTTAAGCCAGGTTTGTCAAGTCTTCCTGCCCTGATTGCACCGGTCATCACTAGTGATTTCTACAGGATGCTACAACCCTTGCAGGCTTATGGAGAGAATCCCATTGGAGGCTATATACATATATATAAATTATTATATATACACACATTTTTACAGTTATCTCACGTCTTATGAATATTAAGAAAGGGAGGTAAGGCTACCAATGATGAGTCATCTGTGGAAAATAGGTATTTTTCATTTGGATTTTGTTGCGGTTTTACTTACTCAGACTTCCTGGGTTGTTAGCTTGTTTACAAGTATTAAGTGAATCAGAGGTAGGGGGTGAACGGCTTAAAACAAGCAAATTCGTTGAATTGATATCCCCCGCCTAACTAGAGCTTTGTCACAGACGTGAGCATTTTTTTTTAAGATATAAAGGGCCATAACTCCGTTATTAACAGATGGTGTACAATGCAAATTGGTGTGCATCATCCTCTTATCCAGATATATACTCATACCAAGTTTCAATGAAATCCGCCAAAGCACTTCCAAAATATGGCTCCGGACACAAAAGTGCCGGACGGACGGACATCGCCAAAACAATATTCCTCCGTCTTTGGCAGGGGATAGCTATCGGTTATTACCAAAGACACATAGCCACACAAGTAATATGGCCGCAAACCAACAATTAGATTTGTAGTCGCTCTCCCAACAGTGCTGGTACCTGGTACATTCCACTGATAGATTCCCCATAGATCTTGTGACAATTTTCTTCCAGCATGCTTGTATTAGCCTAGTTCTGGGAAAACTGGGCTTCATGCATGAGAGTAAATTGTCTCCCAGATTAGCCAGTGTAGTCTGCACAGGCTTATCAGGGAAGACACTTTCGGCATTTTAGTTTTCTTTTTTCGGAAAGCGTCGTCCCTGATTAGCCTTTGTGGACTGCACATACACATCTAGGACAACACTTTACGCACATGCATGAATCTAGTTTTTCCAAGTGTCTTAAATTCAGCTGCATTTCACCATCTCAAGTTGATATAAAAAAATTATATTAGCAATTCTCTCATCAAACAACAACAAACATTCCAACATAATTGTTTTATTTTATACATTTTGCACACTTAGTGACTATAACATTTTTCATACATGTTTCCTTAACACACAAAAACTCGCCAGTAAACTTACAAAAGCAAAGAATGTGTCTTTAATCTTACAGTACGTACCGAGCATTCCAGTACACATTACACAATAATCTGACGATACATTCAATACTGCATTAACTGCACATTTAAAACAGTAAATACATTTTTGAAGCAATTTCTTAGTGAATGTTACCATTGTAAGCATAAGCATTCAAATGAAACCTAATCAGGACGGTTTTTATCTGTCGTACACCACTTCCTCCACTACCTCTACACGCTGGACAGACTTCAGGATTTTTGGAGGCCGAGCCATCCGTTTCACATTCGGATTTAATTTGATACCATCCCTGTTACTTGGCTTTAACAGCAAACATTGACACAGCCTCTCAAACACTTCGTCATTGAAGCCAATCACGCGATCATCTTTCAAACCCTCGTATAAATTGTCTGCTGGTGAAATCCAAGCAACATTTGACACAGGGCTGGCTGTAGGGTCCCTCCACAACTTGAGTGCGTTCAGTTGGAACATCGAGAATCTGAACGACCGTCCGTCTGTGTGGATCGTCTGTGCGGTGAACGGGTAGGTGAGTTCTTGAAACGTGTTAAAGCCTGAAACAGAATTATTTATCATTTTAGACAATCATATGTAAACAATACCAAAACCTATGTCAATTTATGGCGGTCAGCATAGCTCCTGACCAGACTGCGAAATTTCACAGGCTGGTCTGGAGCTAGGCTGGTCGCATATGGCATATGACACATACCACATAAGACCCTGTCTGATCAGCAATTTAGCAAAGCTGTATATTTTTTAATTCCCAATTTTCCCAAGTTACTCGTCATCTAACATTTCATCGGTCAAACATGTCTTCCTTGTTTTGCTCAAAACATGCTAATATTGATAAAAAATAACTGTTCTACATAAGAAATAAAAAGAAGTATTCTAAAAAAGTACAAATGTACCGCCTGATAAACAAACATTGTTGATAGCATACAACGTTTTTACTAAAGACCCAAGTCATACAATAAATCCAATCTTTCTCATTTTTAATTGCTCAAAACATCCCATGTTGTTTTTGCATAAACAGAAGTGTGATAATCTGTGATCCAAATAAGTTAATGCAATTTTCTAAATGAATGAGTAATATATTTGCTTGGTATCTTAAAATGTATGTGACGCTACTACACTGAGGGTACCTTTCCAATCCAATTTTCCAACAAATTTTCCCAATTTGCAGATGCATAATCACTTAACATGCAGTAAAATATTCAAAAGACCAAACACTAATCACAATGTGCATGTACCTATAAATAAATTCAATTTTACCTTAAAAGTTTGTTTGAGCATTTAATTACTGTTTTTGGGAGGTTTTAAAGACAAAAGATACCAATACAAATTTCGCAATTAAATTGAAAAGCATTCTTGTTTTCCCATTTTGACCAGTACCATTCCTAAACAAGATATGTGTCCATATCATGGCACAATGCCCTCCTCATTCAACTTTTGTCAAAAAACTCCATTTACATAAAAATTCCCAAGGCCAAGGCTCGTAACTTCGTAAATAATAAATGGACCGGAACAAAAATTCGAACTTGAACTAGAAGTCAAGTCAGAAAAGTCAAGCCACCTTACCTGGGGCATAAATAGTGAAGAAAAAACCTGATGAAGCATTCTCATTGATTTACCTGATGAAGCATTCTCATTGATTTACCTGATGAAGCATTCTCATTGATTTACCTGATGAAGCATTCTCATTGATTTACCTGATGAAGCATTCTCATTGATTTACCTGATGAAGCANATTTCCCTTTGCTAAGGACACATTTAACAGGATTAGCAAAAGTAAAAACTGACCTTGACCAACATGACCTTTGACCCAATTAAAGTGTAGATGTTAATGTGAGGTATAAACATACTAAATATTGAATGAATTGATCCAACAAGGGCTCTATGAAGAAAAGTATAAAAATGTATTTTTAGCCAGAGTGACCTTGACCGGAAAAAAATCCTGTTCAATATGCGCCAGGGTATTTGATGATAAACACTTTGTGAAAGTTTCATTCAAATCCGTTGAGAAATAAAGGAGGAGTTGCGCTCGGAAGAAAATGTCAAATTTAATCTATTTTTAGTCGTGGCGACCTTGATTTCGACCGAATCATAAAATCCCGACAATATGCGCCAGGGCACTTGGTGACAATCATTTTGTGAAAGTTTCATTGAAATCCGCTGAGAAATAAAGGAGAAGTTGCGCTCGGAAGAATTGTTCCGCCCACCCGCCAACATTCACCAATATAATAACCAGTTTTTTTCCTTCAGAAAACCTAGTTTAAAAAAATAACTGTTCTACACAAGACATAAAAGTAAGTATGCTAAAAAGTACAAGTGTACCACCTGATAAACAAACATTGTTGATAGCATAAAATGTTTTTACAAAAGACCCAAGTCATACAATAAATCCTATCTTTCTCATTTTGAATTGCTCAAAACATCCCATGTTGTTTTTGGATTAACAGAAGTGTGATAATCTGTGATCCAAATAAGTTAATGCAATTTTCTAAATGAATGAGTAATATACAATGTATTTGCTTGGTATCTTAAAATGTATGTGACACTACTACACGGAGGGTACCTTTCCAATCCAATTTTCCAACAAATTTTCCCAATTTGAAGATTCATAATCACTAACATGCAGTAAAATATTCCGAGGACCAAAAACTTATCACAATGTGCATGTACCTTTAAATAAATTCAATTTTACCTTTAAAAAGTTTGTTTGAGCATTTAATTACTGTTTTTGGGAGGTTTTAAAGACAAAAGATACCAATACAAATTTCGAAATTAAATTGAAAAGCATTCTTGTTTTCCCATTTTGACCAGTACCATTCCTAAACAAGATATGTGTCCATATCATGGCACAATGCCCTCCTCATTCCACTTTTGTCTAAAAACTCCATTTACATAAAAATTCCCAAGGCCAAGGCTCGTAACTTCGTAAATAATAAATGGACCGGAACAAAAATTCGAACTTGAACTAGAAGTCAAGTCAGAAAAGTCAAGCCACCTTACCTGGGGCATAAATAGTGAAGAAAAAACCTGATGAAGCATTCTCATTGATTTACCTGATGAAGCATTCTCATTGATTTACCTTATGAAGCATTCTCATTGATTTACCTGATGAAGCATTCTCATTGATTTACCTGATTAAGCATTCTCACCTGATGAAGCATTCTCATTGATTTACCTGATGAAGCATTCTCATTGATTTACCTAATGAAGCATTCTCATTGATTTACCTGATGAAGCATTCTCATTGAGTTACCTGATGAAGCATTCTCATTGAGTTAGCTGATGAAGCATTCTCATTGAGTTAGCTGATGAAGCATTCTCATTGATTGACCCTCCTCTTACCTTGTACATGAGCCTGTGCAACGCATGACAGGAAGTTTGTGACGAGGCCATAGCCTGCGTGACTCTGCTCCCAATACTGCTCTCCATTGACCAATCGTAACCTGCCCAGCTGGTCACACACCACACTGGTGTGCGTGAACTCGTTGGGGGAACTTAGCTGGAAACCTATGGGAGAAATTGCAACAAGTAATTAATCAATATTCAGTTAGTGGTTAAGAACTAAATAGCTAATAACAAGGCCCGGCAATGTTTTGTTTTGTTTTGGGCATCTCAACACTGATCTGGTCAGATTTCAGCTATTTTTCTGTGTTTATTTCAGTGATTCCAGTGTTTATTTTAGTGATTTCAGTGTTTATTTTAATGATTTCAGTGTTTATTTCAGTGAACTTAGCTTATTTTCAGTGTTTATTTCAGTGATTTCAGCTAGTTTTCTGTGTAAATTTCAATGATTTCAGCTAGTTTTCAGTGATTTCAGCTAGTTTTCAGTGATTTCAGCTAGTTTTCAGTGTAAATTTCAGTGATTTCAGCTAGTTTTCAGTGCTTTCAGCTAGTTTTCAGTGCTTTCAGCTAGTTTTCAGTGCTTTCAGCTAGTTTCCTGTGTTTATTTCAGTGATTTCAGCTAGTTTTCAGTGATTTCAGCTAGTTTTCTGTGTTTATTTCAGTGATTTCAGCTAGTTTTATGTGTTTATTTCAGTGATTTCAGCTAGTTTTTCAGTGATTTCAGCTAGTTTTCAGTGATTTCAGCTAGTTTTAAGTGATTTCAGCTAGTTTTCAGTGATTTCAGCTAATTTTCTGTGTTTATTTCAGTGATTTAAGCTAGTTTTCTGTGTTTATTTCAGTGATTTCAGCTAGTTTTCAGTGATTTCAGCTAGTTTTCAGTGATTTCAGCTAGTTTTCTGTGTTTATTTCGGATATTTTAGCTAGTTTTCAGTGTTTTCTTTTTTTACCATAATGTTTCTTTCATTCATCCCATCTCTGCCTGACATTTACCACTTTGCTAAATACGCCTGTAACCCATCTTTTATCTGTTAAATAAATTTCATCCTTGTCTCAAATGTTTGTTTTTACATAAGTCAGGTTTAATGATAAACTATTCTATCTGTATAATTTAAAATCAGTGTTGTCGTCTTTTTAATTTAGATTTGCATTCCTGGTGGCTTATTATAGACCGTTTTAGTCAATCTTACAAAACCCTCATTCTGGGAAAACTGGAGGACACTTTCACAATGCATAATATTCAGTTGTATTCCTAAGGAATTATCAAAATAGAATCACACATCAACACTAGATTAAAAAATAAAACAATACACACCTTTACAACTGCCTTTAATCTGAATGAACATTTATTTTCTAATAAATGTAAACACAGAAATAGATAGAGTGTAACCTATGATAGGACAACAACAAAAAGATTGGGTTTTGGAATGATGTCATTGCAAAAATGGGATGCACAAATGATATCAACATCCGTAAAATATTTACTTTTAGTTTCAGAATGAATAGGAGCTAGGGCAAAGATGCTTTTATAAGGATAGAGATATACCGTCTATAAAGAAGTGTTTCATTTATTGCATTTTGTTAGAACTTTTACCAAAAATGGTAAACATGAGACCCTTATCTACAGGGCCCAGGTTTACAACTGTATTACTATTTTGAAACTGCTGGCTGCCCAAACATTTGAAATAATTTTCCACAATAGATTTGAGCCTTGTTCTGGGAAAACCTGGCTTAACGCATGTGCTAATAGTGTCGTCCCAGATTTGCCTATGCAGTCTGCATAGGCTAATCAGGGACAATACTTTCTGCTTTTATGGAATTTTTCGTTCAAGGGAATTCATTTTCTTCAAAACCAAAAGCCAGTCTTGGCGGAAAGTGTTGTCCCTTATAAGCCTGTGAAGACTGCACAGGCATCTGGGACGATACTTTTTGAACATGCATTAAGCTCAGTTTTCCCATAACGAGGCGCAATAAAGTTATTTGCCAAAAAAAAAAGAGTTGAAGCACTATAAACCAAATGGACATTCAAAGAACCAACCTGATGTAACCTCAAGCTGAGTCCGTTCTGCGAACTGCCCCAGCACCCTAGGGCTGTACTTAGGGACGCAATCCTTGGCCTTTTTGCACATCTCGTCTTCTGTGCTGATGAACTGTTGAATACACACGACAAAATAGCATGAGGCTGTGACTTTGAAAAAAGGTATATGCTGTAATATAATCATAGAAGCTAAAAAAAATATATCTTTATTGAAACATTTAGATTTCTGATCAATCTGATACATACATTTAAGTAACATGGGTGGTTGATATAAAATTCAATAATGAGTTTATCACAAGATAATTTAAAAAGAATAATAAATTCTTTTGACTATCTTTAGCATTTAACTATTTAGAAATAAATGCTGTTGATAGCCTAATAATTAAAATGCTAAAAAAGGTTTTTCCAAACTATAAAACTATAAAAACTATAAAACTATAAAAATTCTGGTGGCATAGAAGTTAGACAAGCAACCTATCTGCTACCTCAAATCACCAAAAGTGCTATTCATTTATTTATTTAAAGCCTTTTTTAAAATAAATTATATGATATAATAATATTTTATTTTTTTTATATCAAAAGGCAAAATCATACAAAAAAAATGTGTATATGGTTCAATAGGATTTAAAAAGTTACTGAGTTACTTTATTTTAAAAGTATGCTTATGCATTTTGTTAAGGAAACTGAGGAAAGAAAAAAAAGGATAGTAACTAATATTTTGGCCATGGTTGCCCATTATTGTTCTTTTAATACTTTTTGTAATAAAGTCATATGAGCCTCTCACAAAATCTACCAGCAAAACACACATTTTAGGGTCCATTGGGCAAGGGGTTTAAGCTTATTTATAACCCTGAAAAAAAGAAATGTGCCGAGCTCTAAGAAAACAGGGACCGCTTAATTCATAAGTGTAAAGAGTTGTCCCAGAGATTAGCCCGTGTAGTTTTCACAGGCTAATCAGGGACAACACTTTTAACTTTTATGGAATGTTTCCTTTAAAGGAAGTCTCTTCAAAGCAAAAATCCAGTCTAGGCAGAAAGTGTCCTCCCTGATAAGCCTATCACAATCTGGGAAGACACTTTATGCACAATGACATGCATTAATCCGGGCTTTCCCAGAGCAAAGAAATATACCTACCTGTGGTAGAGGCAAGGAGGTTCTTATCTGGAAATCCACAACATGTTTCCCCTGAAACATTGCATTGTTCTGGTCATACACATCGTCAGGTACCTTGGCAAGTCTTCGGTTTTTGGCCACCCTGGGCCTTTTTACTCCATTCCGATTAAAACAGGCAGCGACAGTCACTTCTCTATCCACCGAACAACTCTGCAGATGCTCATGATTTCTGGACGCACAATTCATAATGGCACTCAGTATTGTTTGAGTGAGAAGTCGTCCTCTAAGCAGATCATGCCATGACTTTGATCTTCCATCTTTAGCAGCAGCCAGATATATCAGTTTATCTCTGTGCAAAGCATGCTCAATCTCGATGGCTTCGATGCACGATTTCTTAAGTTCCTCGTAATCGGTAATGATATCGACCTTTTGATAAATTTCTGGCTTTAAATACTTGTCGACCTCAGTAGCGAGTATTGTATTTGTGATTTCCAGCTGATAGTTCAGCGCATTTGGCTGGCTATTAATAGGGGGGAGCTTCCAAGCCAACATCTGTCTGCTGGTCAAGAGCTTAATTTTCTTTTGCGCTGTAGTAATCTTTTTTATCCCTTTATCCCTGGCAAACTCACATCTGTGCCAGTGCCAGGCCTGCTGTCGAGTCATCTCACCCCAGCTTCCTGTAATGAGTCAGAGACATTTATGAACAACAAATGGAATAAATCAGTCTCTGGTTAAGCCTGTAAAACATTTAATCATACCTCGTACAGATACTGAGTCTTTTTCTTGCTTTTAATTGAGCTGCATTCTGGGAAAACATTGCTAAATGCATGTGAGTAAAGTGTCATCCCAGATTAGCACAGGCTTTTCAGGGGCGACACTTTCCGCTTTTACGGAATTTTCCAGTTGCAGACTGCACGGGCTGAGTAGGCAAAGGGTTTGCCAACTGCATAGGCTAATCTGGGACTTTACCCACATGCATTAAGCCCAGTTTTCCCAGAAGGAGACTCAATTTATAGGCTTTGCAAGATTAGGTAATGTTGAATGTGTATTGTTGAAGTATCAGGTCAGTAACATTTCATATCTTGTCAGTTTAGTAATTCATTCAAAGTAAATGTTAAATGACATAAAAGTAAATAAACAAAATGATATCATTGAATACAGTACAGTACCAGGGACCTTCCGGTTCCAAATCAGGCAGACATTCTACTGCATCGCTATATAAAAGGTTACTCATATAGCAAGGCAGTATAAGTTCTCCTTATACCGAACCCTGCTACACGCACCCTCTCAGGCTTCGCGAAATTGACGGTCCGCCGGTCCTGACCGGCAGATTTCCATTTGGTCCGGCAGGTTTAACAAGAATGTCGGTCCTGGCAAAATGTGAAATGAATGCAAACAAATCATATTTTTTTCAAAGTTGAAAATTCGAAGAGAAAACCCCTTACTACATCATGAAAATGAAATCGCTCATTGTTTTGATGTTTGCAATAAGTTTGTTACCTACAATTAGCAAATCCAACAGTCAAAGATAAATTAAATAAGTTATCCAGACGATTTAATTACATGCAAACGCAGTGTATTTGTTAACATAAATTGACTTCCATTTTCGGCAGGTTTTCATAAAGTCCCCGGGATCCATGTTTTTTTCATGACTGCGTATGACGCAATAAAACGTTGCTTTGTATCGTATTGCATTCAATCTAAATTTAAATTCACTCGTCCATAAATGGCCAGATTTTTGTTTAATTGATGTTGTAATATTTATAATATTGGATTATCGGATATATATGCACATTAGAAAAGTGGTATCTTATCATTTATCAATACACATTTACTTTTTTCAATTTTGTTTATTGTCTTTGATCTGTCGCGTGTTGGCTTTACCTTCACACCTCTGAAAACACAATACACACAATGGGTAATAATCATTACTATTCTACCTAAACGAAGTCAACGCATTCGATACAGCTTTATTGCATTCGCGTTTTATAGGTAATGTCACGTGTCAGTTAAGTACACTGTATAATGTACACCCCTTTGTGTCAAAACCGAATTTCTCTTGATTGAGCAACAGACGCAGTATGCATGCGTGGATTATGTTGGATTTTAATGTCTCATGTCAATGGTAATTCAGTGTCAATTTTGTTAAATCATTGGACATAATTATTCGTTAGGAACTTAAATTAACTGTTAATAACTGTTATCTTATTAGGATAAAGCACTGGCAGTGGCTTGTTGAACTAAACTAAAGGTTTATGTTAATGTACATAGTTGTGTTGTTGTTTTTTTTGGTCCCGCTAAATTTTCTCCGGACCCGCACATTTTCTCAAATGCCTGTCCGGATGACCGGCCGATTTTTTCCAATTTCACGAAGCCTGCCTCTCCATTCGTGAAATTCTTCCACGGATTTCCGACTGCCACAACATCTGTGGGACATCGGACAGACCACAACCATACGTGGGTTTCTTACTTTAGGGGCAAATGTAACCCAGCCACGAAAATCCCCAACCAGACTGGCCTGACGGTAGCAGAACTTAGCCAGAAGCAAATTCGTCGAAGAATTTCGTGGCATAACCCGATTCTGTCATAGGGGTTCCACAAAAGCACACAGCTTTATAATAAGAAACATGTTAAGATACATAAACAGGTATGTGTTTGAGGCAGCATTTTGGTACTAAGCTGACAGATGCAGCAAACCTGGTGGCATCCACGGTTTGACCCGCGGGTAGCCTTTCTCCGGCTTGTCATCCGGTAACCCGTCTTGTGCGTCATCCTGCAGATCGCTGGGTGGCTCAAATTTCTGAGCGGCTTCCGTCGCAAACTGACATCTCCATTTACTGGATGAGGAAATTGCTTGAAAAATGCAATATTTTGATTTCATGTGTCTGACCCTGCAGAGGGCTGCCATCTTGGTTTGTTACAACCGACTAAAGTAATCGCTGTGAGGAAGGTTGTGTCTAAATATCGCACTTAAATACATAAAAATAATTCATTCATATATATATATATAAGCGCTTTTCCACTTTATTTATGTTCTTTTTGTATAAATGTCGTATTATGATATTAAAATTAGCTTCATGGAAATTCAGGGACTAAAGTAACTCTAGCTAAAATTATCGTTTAAAAAATATTTTAAGATGGCTCTTTTCTCCATTTAGGACGATGTTCCACTATTGACAGATTGCACGTGGCGCTGATCACATGATTAAAACATGGCGGACCAACCACCGACTGTGACCAGCGAAATTCCGGAAAACAGCAAAGAAAGGTAATATAACGCGTATAATTTTATCGTCTTTTCACAATATTCTCTACCCATTGAACTGCTTATGGTGTCTTAATGAAGAAAATGCGTGACATTGCATTCCGATGCTGTAGTAAGCTTTGTCGACACGTCTTTAATCGATATAGGCTACATACAACTAAGCTATTTTTATAAATCCTACATATATGTTCTTACTTTTAATAACATAGCTTGACATAAAGTGTTCTTTATTTTGTGTGAGTTATGAAGCTTATGTAGAACTTTTTATCAACTAAAAAAATAACTTTACTCCATTAAAATGTTACGTATCCTTTATTTGTGTATATAATGTAATTGTGTATTTAAAACGATGATTGTGTATTTCTATTCATCAATTTTTTTTTACTCTTTAGATTCAGCTTAATTAAGGAACAGTTTATAAAGAAATTTGGATGTGAGCCCAAGTTCTTTGCCCGAGCGCCTGGAAGAGTGAATCTAATTGGTAATTAGTATAATTTAAATGTAATCATACACACATTTTCATACAGATTTTGTTTATTGTGCCTTGTATATGACAGGTTAAAGTAGAGGCCTCATAATTTATAATTGATTAATAATTTAATTTATAGGGTTTCTCATTAGTAACCCAGAGGACCTGTATTCAATCCCTGCTCACAGGGCTGCCGTTGGCTCAAATTTTTCTTGGTGCAGTGTTGTTTTTTGTCAATTTTAGTGCCGTTATTTGGCCCTGTGTTCCCAATGTGAAAAAGTATTTTGTATATATTTTTTCCCAAATAACTGCCTAAAATTCCCAATCAGAGGTTTCCAAAAAATGTATATATATTTTTTTTTAAACCAAATGAAATTTTCATTTTCCTATGCAGCTCTATGGGTTGAACCTTAGTAAATATAATATTGAAAACTCTTATTAACAATTTTAAAGTAATTGTTTGCAACAAATAAAATACACCAATTGCCCAAAATGGTGGACAAAAAACGCTGTGGTTCAATTTTTTATTGTGTCATCTATACATTGTGTTTTAGCTGGCCTGAGCACAACGTTCTCATGATGAATATTTCTGATTATCTTTGAGTCCGTCATTCATCTTCTGTTGAGCATGGTTTCAATTTACATGTACCTTAAGAACACTCTCTCAGCTGAGTTCGAGACTGGGTCACATGTGGTCAAAAACAAGTTCAATTTAAAGAAATAACTTGTGAACACTCTAGAAGTCACCAGGAAACTTGCTCAGAATATTTGTCCCAATAATATTTCGGCCGAGTTCGAAATTGATTTTGGTCTGTGGAAAAACATGGCAACCAGGGGATGTGGCAGTGTTTTCTTATTTGGCTATATTAAAAGCTTGTGAACACTCAAGATGTCACATTTATTGTCCAATCAGCTTAAAATATTTGTCCCAATGATACCTTGGCTCTATTAAAAAATGATTCCAGTCTGTTGAAAATCATGGCCGCCAGGGGGCGGGACAGTTTTGCTTATATGACTGAAGTTAAACCTTGTGAACACTCTAGAGGTCACATTTATTTCCCAATCATCATTTACCTTGCTCATCACGATTGTCCCGATGAAATTTGACTGAGTTTGAAACTGTGTTCAAAATGGTGCATGGTTTCAGAATTAAGGTCTCCAGGTCAAATTAAGGAAAAAAGCTTGTGAACACTAGAGGTATAATGTATTGCCCAATGTGCTTGAAAATTGTTCAGAACATTTTTTCCTATAATATCTTGATCAAATCAAAGCTTAGTAACTAACTGTCAACAACTTGGTCACTAGGTCAAGTAAAGAACAAACTTGTGGACACTCTTTAGTCTAGAAGCCACATTTATCGCCAAATCTTCATGAAAAACTAGGTTAAGACAATTGATCCATATTGTATCTCTTCCCACCTCAAAACTATGTCTTAAGGTCAAGTTTATGAAAAATCTTGTGAGCACTCTACAGTCAACATTTATTGCCAAAACTTCATGAAATTTGTTCCAATTATATCTCTGCCACACTGGGCCACACAGTATCAAATACTATATCCCTAGGTCAATTACGGGAAAGCTTGGGGCCACTCAAGAAGCCACATTTATTTTTGCCAAATCTTTATGAAATGTTGTCATAACATATTTCCCAATGATATCTTGGGTGAGTAGTATAGCTCGGACTATTTGGTGACTATTTGCGTTAAAAAAAAGCATAACTCTAGTGTCTTGTTCTGAGAAAACTAGGGCATAATGCATGTGCGTAAAGTGTCGTCCCAGATTAACCTGTGCAGTCCGCACAGGCTTATCAGGGACGACACTTTCCGCCTAAATTGGATTTTTGCTAAGAAGCGACTTCATTTAAACGAAAAATATCATCAAAGTGGAAAGTGCCGTCCCTGATTAGCCTGTGCGGACTGCACAGGCTAATCTGGGACGACACTTTCAACACATGGATTATGGCCAGTTTTCTCAGAACAAAGCAAATATAATGTTCATGCTGTGATATATTAAATACTCCTGTACATCTTGTAATTTAGTTAACAGCCTACAGAGTAATTTGAATGTGGGCAGGACTCTGTTAAAAGGGGGTTTAATGCATGTGCCTCAAGTGTCGTGCCAGATTAGCCTGTGTAGTCTGCACAGGCTAATCAGGGACAACACTTTCCCTTTTTATTGTATAATTTTGGCGTNTTTGGCCTGTCTGTCTGTCACTGTGACCTTTACATTCAAAATATAACCTTGTTTGTAAAATAGCTGCCATGCGGCTTCAAAGCGCAGTAGGGGGCATTGTGTTTCACAAACACAGCTCTTGTTTATACACTAAATGAGTCTTGCTTTTGGGAAAACAGGTTTTAATGCATGTGCGTAAAGTGTTGTCCCAGATAAGCCTGTAAAGTCCAGGAAGGCTCCGCTGGGACAACACTTTCTGCTTAAATGGACTTTTTTGTTTAAAGGAAGTCTCTTCTTACAGAAAATCCAGTTGAGACGGAAAGTGCTATCTTTGAGTAGCCTGTGCGAAGAGTAAGGCTAAAATGTTTAACAATACAAACGTTTGTTTCATATCCTATGCATGCTATCCAATCAGAACTTACCCTACTACCTGTAATGCTACAACTGGTAAACATATGCAAATATTACAGAAGTCTTGGTGAATTTTTGTTATAATTTATTACCTCAACCACCAAAAAACAAGTGCTCAAAACACCTGCATAAAACAATATTGTTTTAACCCCTTAAAGAAGCCTCCATTTATTAACTATATTTTCAAATATTTCAGAATAAATAAGATTAAAAAAATTTCCCCCATTTCCCTATGTTTCTCAGAGCATATCAACTACTGTGGCTATGGCGTGTTGCCTATGGCTGTAGAGCAGGACATTGTCATCTGTCCCTATGTTTCTCAGGAGAGCATATCGACTACTGTGGTTATGGCGTATTGCCTATGGCTGTAGAGCAGGACATTGTCATCGCTGTTGCCACCCAGGACAATGGGAAGCTGAACCTGTCAAATGTTGACAGCAAATACATGTAAGTTTCAATCGAGTCGTGTTCTGAGAAAACTGGACAAATTGCATGTGCGTAAAGTGTCATCCAAGATTAGCCTGTGCAGTCTGCCCAGGTTAATCAGGGACGACACTTTCTGCTTTAATTGTCATAAAAGCGGAAAGTGTCGTCCCTGATTAGCCTGTATGGACTGCACAGGCTAATCTGGGACGACAATTTCCGCACAAGCATTATGCCCAGTTTTCTCAGAACGCGACACATTTGACCTTGAAAATAGCAGACAAAGGGGTGTGGGTGTTACAGGCAAATTTGTGACAAAGCTCTTGTTTCAATCTTTTAAGAGAATTTCCACAAAAACATTCCAGACTGATATGCTCTTGAAATTTAAGCATCAATACAAAAAATGTCTTAATAGGATCCATATTTTACATGTTCTATGCTAAGTTTTGTTTCAGATGAGTTATTGAATATTACTCTGATTGTTCACATTGTTAATACCATTTCACCATTAAAGGCCTGTCTGCTTCTTAAACACAAACTAGATTGGCCCACATAATGGAGTAATTCTTAGATTGCAATATAATGGTAATCATTTGCAAACTCCATTTTGCTATTGGAAAAAATGGGGCTTAATGCATGTGCATAAAGTGTTATCCCAGATTAGCATGCACAGTCAACCCAGGCTACCGTAAAAACGCAGTCATAAGTCTACCCGCTCATAAGTCGGGCGGGGGGGGTATAAAATTGGTTCGAAAATTTGACATTTCAGGTATGTGCACTTCATAAGTCGGGTCAAAATAACAAGAAAATTGGAAAATCAGCGTCAGTAAAATTGCAACCCCATTAANAGGGTTCTGATAACAGAGGTTTTGTATGTTCTTGGTTTGGTTTCTACCTACGTATGTTTACATGATCATAGATAAAAGCTACGATAGGGTTACATTCAAAATTTTCAGTTGTGGTAACTCGGTGATATATAAAGCTTTTTAGGCGAAAACAAACTAAATCGAGAAAGGTCATACAAAAGAAGATTGGTTGTTTTGTCTGAATGTTTTTTANTTTCAATCGAGTCGTGTTCTGAGAAAACTGGACAAATTGCAAGAGCGTAAAGTGCCATCCCAGATTAGCCTGTGCAGTCCGCCCAGGTTAATCAGGGACGACACTTTCCGCTTTAATTGTCATAAAAGTGGAAAGTGTCGTCCCTGATTAGCCTGTGCCAACTGCACAGGCTAATCTGGGACAACAATTTATGCACAAGCATTATGCCCAGTTTTCTCAGAACGCGACAAATTTGACCTTGAAAATAGCAGACAAAGGGGTGTGGTTCAGCAGGCAAAGCAGACAAAGGGGTGTGGGTCAGCAGACAAAGGGGTGTGGGTGTTACAGGCAAATTTGTGACAAACCTCTTGTTTCAATCTTTGAAGAGAATTTCCACAAAAACATTCCAGACTGATATGCTCTTGAAATTTAAGCATCAATACAAACATTTCTTAATAGGATCTATATTTTACATGTTCTATGCTTAGTTTTGTTTCAGATGAGTTATAGAATTTTACTCTGATTGTTCACTTAATGTTAATACCATTTCACCATTAAAGGCCTGTCTGCTTCTTAACCCTTTGAATGCTGGGAAATTTGTCGTCTGCTAAAATGTCGTCTGCTGAATTTCTAAAATTAGCATTTTCTTTGATTTTTTTCAAAGAATACTATCAGAATAGCAAACAGTTTGGATCCTGATGAGACGCCACGTACTGTGGCGTCTCATCTGGATCCAAACTGTTTGCAAATGCCTTTAAAATCCGGTTCCAGCGCTTAAAGGGTTAAACACAAACTAGATTGCCCCACATAATGGAGTAATTCTTAGATTGCAATATACTGGTAATCATTTGCAAACTCCATTTTGCTATTTGAAAACATGGGGCTTAATGCATGTGCATAAAGTGTTGTCCCAGATTAGCCTGCACAGTCCGCCCAGGGTAATCAGGGACCACACTGTGTGCCTAAAGTGGATTTTTGCTAAGAAGAGACTTCCTTTGAACAAAAAATACCATAAAAGCTGAAAGTGTTGTCCCTGATTAACCTGTGCACACTGCACAGGCTTATCTGGGACGTCACTTTACACACAATAGTCATGCATAAAGCACCCGTGTTCCCATAGCAAGGCTCATATGTAATTATAATTCTTCATCTTGTAAATAGGGATTTTGAGAGTGATGTGGCAAGCTACGAAATCAACTCCTCCAATCCGGTGTGGTACAACTACTTCCTGTGTGGGTTTCGCGGCATGTCTGAGATGCTGGGGCTCACTGCGCCCACAGGCATGCAGTGTATGGTGCACGGGCAGGTCCCCTGCAACGCGGGCCTCTCCAGCTCCAGCGCCCTCGTCTGCTGTGCTGCCTTGGCAACCATGCAGGCAAACGGGCAACAGAGGTCAAAGGTCAGAGAATGTGTTGAATTTTTTTAAGAACTTTGGTTGTTAACAGGATCTGCTTAAATGTTTAGAAATGTGCCAAGTAAGTTACAATTTCTTCACTTCTTAATTGCTTTTTCAATTGTTGTGAAGATTTTATTTATCCATTTTTATGCCCCCCAAAGTGGGCATATAGCGATCGCACTGTCCCTCTGTCCTTCTGAAATTCCGTCACACTTTGCATTTAGGTTTCGAAAATGTTCATAACTTCTATGTCGCTTCAGATGTAACCTTCATATTTGGTATGCATGTGTATCTCATGAAGCTGCACATTTTGAGTGGTGAAAGATCAAGGTCATCCTTTAAGGTCAAAGGTAAAAAAACAAACTTTTTTTCAAAGCGGCGCAGTAGGGGGCATTGTGTTTCTGACAAACACATCTCTTGTTATCTATTTATTTTGTCTATTACTTAAATTGTAGCTACATTCATGATTAAATGATGATCATACAAAAGCTGTTGTCTTTGCACTTATCGTAATATTGGTATCAAATGCCTGTTATCAGGACCAAAAGTAACTTACAAAGGTGTTTCAATCTCTGCTGATGTTTGTTCTTTCAGAAAGAGATAGCGGACATGTGTGCGTCCTGTGAGCGGTACATCGGTACCCAGGGAGGGGGAATGGACCAGGCGATATCCTTCATGGCTCAGATGGGCACTGTACGTACAGACTCTTAGAAACTTACAGTCTATTCATTTGAGCCTTGTTCTGGGAAAACTGGACATGTATTAACTGGATTTGTGCTAAGAACAGACTTCCTTTTAGCATAAAAGTACCATAAAAGCAGAGAGTGTCATCCCAGATTAACACATGCATTAAGCCCAGTTTTCCCAGAAATAGGCTCATTTAATTTTCTAGTTTGTACATTTCGGCTTTTTTTATACAAAAGATAAACATACTGTAACAAGAAAGATGTTATTATTTTGTTTATTGTCCACTACCGGTTTCACCAGTGGGGACTTATGGTTTGCGCTCTGTCAGTCCGTCAGTCTGTCTGTCACACTTTTCTGGATCCTGCGATAACTTTAAAAGTTCTTCATATTTTTTCATGAAACTTGAAACATGGACAGATGGCAATATGGACATTATGCACGTCATTTCATTTTGTTCCTACGTCAAAAACTCTGGTTGCTATGGCAACAAATATGTAATATTTTTTTTTTATAAAAAATCTGACAATGGTGGAGCCGGTAGGGGACATCATTGCTTGGCAATAGCTTGTTTTTTATTTTATTTTGTATTTTGTATGCTCCCAAAAGGGAAGCATACTTTTACATACTCCACTAATGTGAGAAATCCCTGGCACAACCAACCACATTTTGTAGAACATATGCAACATCCCTGTAAAGTGGTTGAGCACATATTGTCAATGCATTCTGATTGAATAAATTTTCTGGGATTTATTGCCCTTTGATTACAAAAAGGGATAGTATCATATTATTACTTTTTTACGAGCAAGATCACAAGAACAACTGATCAGCTTTGGTAAAACTTAATATGCTACATCACTACATGTATATGGTGGACAAGTGTATGCTGTCTAGTCATATTGCTCCGATGATTTTCAGGAAGTGTGTTCCCTTTTGTTTCAAATTTAGCATCGCTCTGGGAAAATTGGTCTTAATGCATGTCTGTTAAGTGTAATCCCAGGATAGCCTGTGCAGTCAGCACAGGCTAATCAGGAATGACACTTGCTTCTTTTATGGAATATATCGTCAAATGGAGGTCTCTTCTGAAATAAAATCCTGTGTAGGCGGAAAGTGTCTTCTCTGATAAGCCTGTGCAGTCTGGGACGACACTTTAAGCACTTGCATTAAGCCCTGTTTTCCCAGAACAAGGCCCAATTGGACATTGCCACAACAGTTTAACACACAGCTGCAGTTTTCCAATATGACC
The DNA here is from genome assembly GCA_007657795.1 of Dreissena rostriformis. Taxonomy (NCBI): domain Eukaryota; kingdom Metazoa; phylum Mollusca; class Bivalvia; order Myida; family Dreissenidae; genus Dreissena; species Dreissena rostriformis. Next base: position 36,565 of record VMBQ01007876.1, read on the forward strand.
ACAGGCCAAGAAGATTGACTTCAACCCTCTCCGTGAAGAGTCGGTCACGCTGCCCAGTGATGTGGTGTTTGTCGTTTCCAACTGCTGCGTAGAGAAGAACAAGGCGGCCTCGTCTGACTTCAACACCAGGGTCGTGGAATGCAGACTCGCCTCTCAGGTTTGTTAGTGCACATGCATACACATCAACATTTTTAAAAGCGTACATATGAGCATTCTCTGGGAAAATGGGGTTTAATGCATGTGTATGAAGTGTCGTCCCAGATTAGCCTGTGCAGTCCGCACAGGTTAATCAAGGACGATACTTTCTGCTTATACTGAATTTTGGTTTAAAAGAGATTTCCTTAAATGAAAAATTCCATAATAGCGGAAAAAATCGTCCCTGGTTTGACTGTGCGGATTGCACGGGCTAATCAGGGACAACACTTCAAGCATATGCATTAAGCCCAGTTTTCCCAGAGTGCGGCTCATTTTAGTTAACTAATGCTTAATTAAAATTGAAACTCCTCCAAGGTTCCCAGCCAACCTGGAAATCAGGGAAAACCTGGAAAAAGACTTTCACTTTTTCCAGTCAGGGAATTTGGGAAAAATACCTGAAATCAGGGAAAAATCAGGAAATTTTGTTTGGTCAGACTTTCCCGACTTGTGTCGAAAAGTCCATACAATTAAAACAGCAAATCGAGGGTTCTAAAACAAGAAATAGGTCGAAATTATGATCCTGGAATTTTTATTTTCCATCAGGGAAAAATCAGGAAATTTTGTTCATACAAAAAGCTGGGAACCCTGTCCTCACATGTCTTTGGGATCATCATGTGAGGTCACCGACCAAGGTCCATAACTGTGAGCTCAAATTCGGCAAGATTGTGCCTCTTGTTGTACTTTTTATGCCCCGGCAGGGTGGCATATAGCAGTTGAACTGTCAGTCCGTCCGTCCATCAGTCTGTGCGTCCCCCCGAAAACTTTAACGATGGTCATAACTTTTGCAATATTGAAGATAGCAACTTGATATTTGGCATGCATGTGTATCTCATGAAGCTGCACATTTTGAGTGTTGAAAGGTCAAGGTCATCCTTCAAGGTCAAAGGTAAAACAAAAATGCATTTGTATCTCATGGAGCTGCACATTTTGAGGGGTGAAAGGTCAAGGTTAAGGTCATCCTTTAAGGTCAAAGGTCATTTTTTTTTTTTCAAAGCGGCGCAGTTTCTGACAAACACATCTCTTGTTGTACTCATGAAATTCAGGTGAGCGTTTTCCTGGAACAACTCCTATCTCTAGCTGACATTCAGACACATTTGGGGGTCGGTTTGGTGCAAGTCATGGTTACTAAAAATAGTAAAAGTGTTTCTGCTCAAAAAGTTTAATTATACTGGACGTATTGTGCTGAAATGTTGTTTGTAGGTAGGTTACATGCAGACCTGTGTCTGGAATCACACCTGGGGCCAGTAGGGTCAAGGTCATTGTAACTTAAGAAAGAAAAATGGTTTCAGCTTAATAAATAAAGTTTTGATGGAGGTATAGTTTTGCTATTTTGTTTGTAGATAGCTTAGATGAAGACCTTGCTATTCAACTAAATTAAATTTAACTACATAAATTAGTTAATTTTTGAAAATCTAGTTTCTTTGCATGGTCATATTTCTTCTGAAAACTATAGCTTAAAGATTACATATATTATATAAATACTATAGATGTTCAACTTCTAATATGTCTTTGTAGTTCCTCGTCAAAAATGTACATTATACTATGAAAGCGGAAGAGTTGTCAAGCGCTCTTGTTCACATCATTTAGTAGTACAAGAAGGTTTGCAACAACTTTTTTTATTCTAGATAATTGCCAAGGCGAAGAATTTAGACTGGCGCCAGTTTAGGCGGTTTGCAGACCTGCAGAAGGCTCTGGGTGCCAGTCTTAGTGAGATGGTAGCCATAGTGGGGTTAGAGCTACACGAGGGGGCCTACACAAAGTCGGAGATGTGTGAGGCATTGGGGGTCAGCCAAGAAGAACTTGCTCAGACCAGTCTAAGTGCCAATACCTTGCAAGGTACGTGCAAATTGTGTGTTTAAGCAATCCTTTAATTGACTTAAAAATCAATAGGCATTTTATCTTTCCTCCCAAGTAACAAGCATACCAATCCGGATAATGTTAGGTTAAAAATTCTCTAGATATTATGCAGAAACGGAATTTATCATACAAGCCCCTGTGACTTTTACCTTTGACCTCGTGTCCTCAAAATGGAAAGGTGTTGTCCCTTTTTCCCAAGTTAACAATACATCAATTTGTTATTCACCACACTTTTTTCAATATACTTTTTTCACCACACTTAATTCACCAAACTCAATACACCATACTTTATTCCCAAAACTTTTTCTATACAATTTATTTTTTAGATTTTCTTTCAATTAGATTGGCAAACCAAGCATACAAACAGCTCTCCGGTGTTCTTCAGTTTCAGAATTTCAGTTGCGGAAGCGAGCGTTACACGTCTACAGCGAGGCTGGCAGGGTGGAGAGGTTTCAGGAAGTGTGCAACACAGCGCCCCCTGGGGCCTCTGGCATTCTGGGTAGTCTGATGAATGACAGTCACGCGAGCTGCAGTGAGATGTATGAGTGCAGCTGTACTGAATTGGACGACCTTGTCAAAATATGTTTGTAAGTTGTGGTATTGTTGTTATAGATGAGTTGATATGTTCCACAGGGTCAAGAGGTTCAAATTCATACCATTCGGTTAATGACAATCATGGTAAACATTCTATTGCACAAAAATTTGATAATCCTTGGTGAATTAAACACTGTTTTTGCTGATCAGCACAAAGTATTAATCAGCTGGATATTCAATATGAGCTTTCTTCTGGAAAAAACGGGGCTAAATGCATGCACGTTAAGTGTTGTCCCAGATTAGCATGTGCAGTTTTCAGTGTGTATTTCAAGAAGGCAGATTGTTTAAGTTTTGCTATCAACGATTGGCTGTCTATTTCAGGGAGGCGGGAGCTATTGGTTCTCGACTGACGGGGGCGGGCTGGGGTGGGTGTGCAATATCCATGGTTCCCAGCTCAAAGGCCCAGTCCTTCCTGACAACAGTGGTGGAGAAATATTACAAGGCTCGGGGGCTAGGCCCCAGGGTGGGGGAAGCCTTGTTTGCAACACAGCCTGGGTCAGGGGCGGCAGTGTATTTGGCATGAGGAATCAAACATCGATATAAACCCTTTCCCACTCAGAAGCAAAGTGAGAATGGTTTTTGCAATCAGCAGAGAAAGGTCTTAAATTTAATTCGATTTTTTAACGAACTGCAAACTTGTCAAAGTGCGTATCTGGGTGGTAAAGGGTTAAGGAGTGGCCACTGTTGCTGAATGAAATAAGAAAATGTATCATCATATCGGTGAGGAAAGGCAGGTTATTTAATTTGTTGAAGAAATTTTGGGCTAAAATTAAATAATCTTGACAAAAAATGAAAATCCAATTTACACAATGGAATTTCAGTGGCTGGCCTGATAGATTTCAACATGTTCCATTTTGTTATTTTATGCTCATATATGGTTATATGTTGTCAGATGCTTGTTTGTGTTTAGGCTATGGTTATCAATAGAATACATACGTTGATTTAATTATATGTATATTGTATATTGAAGAGTAATGTTGTTTGGTGATGCTTAAATAATTCAGCTTGAAACTAACATGTTTGTTTTAGATATGTTAGTTGTTTTCCATTATAAATAAATAGAAGGATAATTGATAACTGTAACACTTCCAGGAATGACATTTTATATTTATAAACATTTATTGCATATGCATATTTTCAGACATTTATAGCGAATATATTGTTTTACAATTACCTTTTGACACTTGTTTGTGTGATGAATGGATTTTTTAAAATCATTATAAATTATTGTTCTATTAATGCAATTTACAATTTTTACATTTTCTACAATTGTGTGTAAATGGATGTTTCAGTCAGCATACTATTTCATTTATAATTTATTTCTATAAATACCGGTAATTTTATTTTCTTGCTATTTTTTCATTAAGATAGTTGTTTCAGTCAAAAGATAAGGTCCAGGTATAGAATTTTGTTGGAAAGCATTATAACAATTGAGCCTTACTCTTGGAAGATGGGGCTAAATGCGTGTGCTTAAAGTGTCATCCCAGATTAGCCTGTGCAATCTGCTCAAGCTAATCAGGGACGGGACTTTCCGCCTAAACTGGATTTTCGCTACGAAGAGTCTTTCTTTAAAAGAAAAAAAAAAACGAATTGTTGTCTCTGATGAGCCTGTGCGGATTGCGTAGGCAAATCTGGGACAACACTTTACACAAAGGCATTTAGCCCCATTTTCCCAGAGGGCCACTCAAATTATTTCTGTTATTTATGTTTGCATGTAAATATTACCATGGTTCCTAAATGCGGGGACTTGAATATTTGAAAGCTTGTTATTTTATCAATCTTTACATTAAATTTTCATGTAGTTTTATTTACAATATAGACAAAATACTTTAAATATGTACAGTGTTATGTGATATTAATATACATGTGCATTTGTTTAATACTATAAAGTGAAGTATTTAAAAAAGATGCATTGGTTTCTAATACAGTTTATAGAACTGAAATTGAAACATTTTGTTGAAGAAAATTACAATACGATGAAAAAATTTCTTTGATAAATTGACACTGTCAACTTAAATCTTCTTTTAGTATATTAATAAGCAGGTCTTAAAAGTATGTGTTTGATAATGTAGGAATTTATACATTTTACAAATTATGTATGTGTGGTATTGTGTTCGTTTTATTCGATGCAATTGTATGTGTCAATGCACTCATCCAAGTTCTAATTACTTTAGTATTGAAAAGCAACAACAATTAAAGTGCTGAAAACCCTTAAGTTGTTACTGTTGTGTTTACATGGGAAATAACGGAATCATTTAAACTGTTCATGGGGAGTCCTAGTTTTAAAATATGAGCCGCGCTCTAAGAAAATCTTGCTTAATGCATGTGCGTAAAGTATCATCCCAATTTACGCACATGCATTAAGCCCCGTTTCCCTACTAGCACGTTAAAATATAGTTTCGAAAGTCTGCGAATTTGTATGTAATGAATCTAAAATAAAGTGTAAAAAAATATATAGTGG
>VMBQ01007877.1:0-13513 GCA_007657795.1 Dreissena rostriformis
ACCCGCCTGGGCCGGTCAATACTATAAAACCCGGGTTTTATGCCAACCCTGTAATTAACCCTACCTGGTAATATGCCTAAGGCTGCATCATGCCACCACCACCTCCTCCTCCTTTCCCACTACCACCATTCGCCCCTCCTTTCTTGCCATCATCAAAATCGATCAGTATGTTCTCTGCCAGAAAAATCTCATCCTGTCCCATCACTGAAGGGTCGCCCTCAAACGGAACGTTATACGACTTGGCGATCTCGATCACGTACCGTTCTATGAGGATCTTTGGTGGAACCTGTACGCCGAGTTTATGCATCACTTTCTCACTGACATTGCCAATGGAGTTCGTGCGACAGGCCTGTCCGTACTCTTTGCCATATTTGATTGTGAACTGGTCGGCGATGACTTTGATCTCCGGGCAGTCGGTCTGCAGGCGCGTTGACGCCCTGATCAGACTATATATCTCCTCTTCAAGGCCTGGGTCCAACTCCCTACAATCAGAGAAAATGATTTTAGCCTCGTTCTAACACGGAGCTTAATGCATGTACGTAAAGTCTCGTCCCAGAGTCTGCACAGGCAAATCTGGGACGACACTTTCCATCTTAACTGAATTTTCGCTAAATAAGAGACTTACTTTAAACCATAAATAACATAAAAACGGGAAGCGTTGTCCCTGATAAGCCTGTGCAAACTGCACAGGCTGATCTTGAACAAGACTTAACACAAATTCATTAAGCCCAGTTTTCCAAGAACGAGGCTCATCCATGTACAATGAATTGTCACATTAACATAATAAGGTTTTCAAGACATACATGTAGCAATGTAGAAAAGAAAGGATAGAGATATAAAAGTACACGTCAAGAATATTAAATATGTTTATTAATTCATTGCATAGTAAGATAGATTACTTTTGCTTAAAATCATCAGCATACGCAAAAGCATTTTAACAGTATTGTGTGATGATGAGAAATAATACAAACATCCTGTGTAAACGTTTTTAACAGAAGATAAATTGTTCGATTGCGCAGTTTATTGTGTATGGAACAATACACTTAAGTTCGTGCGATATAAATGAACTAATGTTGATAATGAAGTTCGTAAGCGTGAGGGTATTTATAATAATATGTCTATCATAAAGAGCCGCATAATAACAATGTTTACACTCGCTGACCAATGGCTCCTTTATTTCAGCCTACCAAATATGTATTTAAATCTTTGGTCAGCAAACAATTCTAATATATCACTTCTTTGATAATTCAAATTATAGTCTGAAAACAATCTTTTTCGAATAAACTTGCATGAATCCGATGACCACTGCAATGCTATACTTAATGTTTAAAGGATCAAGTTCTGAAACCGAAATTTTGTTTAACTCTTTCTCATCGGAATACAATATTAAGAGAAGGAAGCTCTTCTATGTACCAGTTTCTTTTTATGAAAAGTTCCCTGTTTAGTATACATTAGCCATGTAACGTATTTAAAACGAGTAGTCATGCACTAAGTGAATGTGCATTTATTTTATAAGTGGCGTTTTTTTTGCTGTTGAAGTAACAATTCTTCAGCCACGAACAAAAACCGTGTAAAAAACTTATAATACTGTGATAATCAATTCTTGTTAAACCGTTTCATGAAAAACACAAATTCAAAACATTATTAGGGAGAATGGAAAACCTAGACCGGAACAATACAATTAAATATAATGGCAACTTGTAATTAAATATAAAACACTACGTTACTGTTTAGCTTGACCATTTTGGTTTGTATAAATCGTCTTACACAAACCTCCCTTCCAACTCCATTAAAGAAATACTCCATATTAAGATTAAAACATATATATGCACATGCCTTAAATGGGATTCGAACTCACGTTTACCAAGTTCACATACTTCAATTAGAACTTACTACACGACAGTCCCGTTTTCAATAATGCGCGTGCGCAAAGAGATTTTTCATTCAATTTTATATCAGTAGGATTTTACTACCACAATACGAATAATGATGAAACATATAATTAAAACAAAAAAACCCGCTTGCTAAGCAACCGATACATAAATACTTATGTTATACAAAAATAAATAGCCAGCATGGTTATACTCTGCTATTCTAAAGAACGTCCAGGACAGGAACTTGCACTTGTTTAAACGAACAGATGCGCATGTTAATAATATTATTGAATAAAACATGTATACCACATGCTTGTGTCTGTTTGTAAAAATGTGTTACAGTTGTGTTTTGCACAGCAGTATGTTATTAGGTATGAAACACGGACTCGTTTTGGCCAGGAGAGTAAATCGGAACGGCTGGTTCGATATCTATGTTTGGCAACGGCAGAACGTGTATGGCGTGACTATTTGTTGGGATGCATAGCAATGCATAGAGTCTTCAATAGGACAATCAAAAACACAGGATGTGGATAGAATATGAAGATAGAAACGTGGTCGAGCTGTCGGACCGCTCGTCGCTAGTACATGTGTACTTACGGTACTCAGGTATGAACAACATAGTTATCAAAATCGGTAAACATCTAATGTAAATTATCAAATGAATCAAACTATTTAGCATTTAAAAATCAGTCTTTCGTTCTTAATCATAGTTTGTTGAGGTAAAGATACTCTAAGAGTGCAACCTTGACAACCGACGGCCGAAAGTCCGGAGCATGTCGTCTTTGAAAAAAACCGCCTACGTTTTACTTATCTTGGATGGGATGGAGACATTTGGTTTGCAGTATAATGACTTTCATGGATATAGAACATGTTTTCGGTAAAGATACATCTTGTGACTGCTGCGAAAGGGAGTCAAGAGCGGCTTGTGGATTTAAAAATGTATTCCGCGACTTTCTACTTCAGATTGACCCCGATAATATATTTTGCACACAGTTTTTTATCAGCATATTTTACAAACTATAAAGTTCACCAATATAAGTTATCTATACTACATGAGCCTCGATCTGTGAAAAGAGGTTTAATGTATGCGCGTAAAGTGTCGTCTCAGATTAGCTTTGCACATGGACGACTTTCCGCTTGTATTGTATTTTTCGTTCGAAGGAAAATTCAGTTAAGGCGGAAAGTGTCGTCCTTGAATAGCTTGTGCGGACTGCACTAGCTAATCTGGGACGACACTTTACGCACATGCATTAAACCCCCTTTTCACAGAGCGAGGCTCATATATATTCATTCAAATGGAACACCTCATACTCAAAACCGATTGAATGTGAGGGCTACGTCGTATGCAAATATTGCCTGTTGGCTGCATTTAATTGGCAGTGTTTTAAAAGTAATCTCATATTAAGCAAAAACGTGACCAACTCGCTTTACGCAGGAAGTTTACTCACTCAGATAAGATAACACACAACACTTTTCTCCAACGGCAATTATAAAAGTGTATTATAGCGACTGAAGTGAATATCAAGATGCCAACGTTATTAGCATTTTTAGTCGCCGTATACATTTGCGTTTTCTTTTGCGCATCACCGAACGCAGAATATGAAGGTACCATTTTTTTTTTAATTTTCCGTAATCAGTAGTGGTACAATGTTCTTTACCAAGTTTACTTAGTGAATACATGAAACCAGTACACAATCATTTCAGAATGTACCGAGACATGTCAGTCGTTATCGTTATCAAACCTATACTAATTATGGGCTTTTACATACGATAGTACGATGTAGACAATGCGATTGTACGATGGCGACAATGCGATAGTACGATGGCGACAATGCGATAGTATGATGGCGACAATGTGACAGTACGATGACGACAATGCGACAGTGCGACAATACGATGGCGACAGTGCGATAGCACGATGGCGACAATGCGATAGTATGATGACGACAGTACGACAACGCGATAGAACGATGTCGACAATGCAATGGTCATATCGTACTGTCGCCATCGTATCTTTGCATTGTCGCCATCGTACTATCGCGTTATCGTACTGTCATCATCGTATTATCGCATTGTCGCCATCGTTCTATCGCACTGTCGCCCTTGTATTGTCGCACTGTCGCATTGTCGTCATCGTACTGTCGCCTTCCGGTACATATGCGCACATTGTATTTTTTCCTAGATGGAGCCTTGTTTAAAAATACTTTGCAGTTCGGCATACCTTACATCAATACCCATTCTATAACTTAATAAGAATTTGATTTCATTATAACTGTAACCTCTTTCAAAGTACATCTTTATAAAGTCATCTATTTTGTTTCTGCAATAAGAATAGCTTGTGTACCGGAAGGCGATATTCGACAATGCGATAGTAAGATGGCGACAGTGCGACAATTCGATGGTGACAGTGCGATAGTACGATGGCGACAATGCGACAGTACGATGACGACAATGCGACAGTGCGACACTACGAAGGCGACATTGCGATAGTACGATGGCGACGATTCGATAATACGATGACGACATTACGATGACTCGCATTGTCGCCATCGTACTATCGCGTTGTCGCATTGTCGTCATCGTACTATCCATTGTCGCCATCGTACTATCGCATTTTTGCCATCGTACAATCGCACTATCGCATTGTCGCCCTCTGGATTTTAATGTGGAACAACGATAACCCTAACGGTATTCCGTATATACACTATTTGACTTGCTATGTTTTATAAGATTAACATTTTAAACGATCAATACAATGTAAGTTAGTTAGAACAATATAATCTCAGTTCTCTAAATCATACTAGAAATGAAAACCCGTCGACTTGTATTAACGGTGGACTTTATTTCCAAATGTTTTTTTTTAATTGATGTTTAATATGTTTTTAATACTCAGCATCATAGTAATATTAATAATGCAGATAATACAACCATACCGCTATTAATATTGTTCAAAATCAAATGAAATCATCTTATTTTTGTCCAAAGTGTATAGATGATATAATTTCCGGGTCGATAGAATTGTTTAATTGTATCTTAAACAATCCTGATATTATTTACTTAACCTCTATATCACGAACGTACTTGTTATCATTGTATCAACATAATTTGCTCGGAGCTTTTGTAGAAGAAAGTTTTCGAACATTTCATAAAATATAAAAACGAATAGTGTTCATAAATGAGAGAAAAAGCACTAAGGATGTTAGACAACATTGACAAAATTGATGTTGATTAAATACATACGGGAACCGATTAAATACTTTGGTGTATTTCTGTTGTCTTTTTAGCCTCTAATACATCGCATGCATCGCCTTTACAGTTTTAAGTTGAATGCATGGTACAAAATAAAAGTACGGTTATTCGAGATTTTCAAACATAAGCTTTTCAATTGAAAGAATATCGATTAAAATCCCTATGGCGGCTAACTTTTTCCTTTCTAATTCATTCTTAAAGCGGGTATGTACGATTCCAATGTAAACATTAATTTTATCATCGTAATCTTAAAGCATCATATGAATATGAACTTTGAATGGTATTTAACATTAATTGACAACCTTTGTGTTGCACCATCAATCAAATATATATTATTTCCATACATTTTACAACCAACAAGTTTACGCCGATACTAACAAGTTTACTCGTATTTGTTGCAGAACCGAAATTGGGTTGTATGAATGCATCTGTACATGATAATGGGGATTTCCAAACAATTAACATGTCATGTGTACACCGAAAAACTATTTGCTATGAAATACATTTTTTTTTCTGGTACAACTTTTTCTGATATGATATCCTAGTTGTATCTGTTTTGAAGAAAGTAATACGATCGTATATACTCGCTTTAACGTATAATGCTTGTAGTATAGGCTACTAACGGTTTTTAGTTGTAATATTTACCTCTATCAATTTAAGTTATTTAGGGACATGACTTAAGAAACTACAAACATCCGTTAACTAGTCCCTGCACAACTCTGTATTTGTTTTCCTCAACAGTTATCAATAAGGTGGCTCCCCACTTTGCGCCAAAAGCCTGGGCTTGGTTTGCATATTGTTAATGAAACATATTATTAGTTTCATCATAGAACGTCGCTGTTATTGCATGTTAAAACAATGGTACAACAGTGCTTTACAACTGATATATTATAATCGCATGGGAATGCTATTTTCTTCCAGGTTGTCCCAATCTCAACAATCATACACAGGGAAACAATTCGACCTCATATTCAAAATAACAAGATCTTGACAGCAGGTCGTGCTGTCGTCTACTGTCAGACTGGTTATCAATCATACCTTAATGTGTACAACATATATACCAATCACTTTCCAATCACTTGCAAAAAGTCTTGGGACGTCGCTTCTTTTTGTCAAGAAAAAGGTAAAAGCAAGCGCATAATTCATCATTCAAACAAACAATTGCAAACCTCATCAACAGATGAAACGCACCAGCGTTGGACAACATATTTTAACACATCAATAATAAGTAAAAGGAAACACCATACTTGTGTAGTATGTCGATTCGATACGTTTAAGATGTTTTGCATTTGTATACTTATAATTGTTTCCTGTTCGCATGTTGTATGGTAAAAATAGTAAAAGTTATTGATTATACAAATTAAATCACACACCTCATAGAGGTGGATACAATATTTTTGTAATCCGAGAATAATTTTCACATTCGAGGTTAACATTTCCATAATGACGGTTTAATTTTTACCGTACATACAGTAAGATCGCTTAACAATGAATATAAAACTCCGGAATCAGCCTTTCGCAATTAACAATACGTTGTTCAAGTATAAGCTCCAGTGGAGGGTGAGATTATAAAAATATCACATAACGTAGAGAGTGATACAACGTTTTGGAAATTGAGAACGCATCACCATTTTAAGGGTTTCCATTACGGAGTATTTCCTTCTAATTGAAGTTATATTGTTAAATATACAGATCAAATTTTAAAGGACAATTGTCATCATTTTGTAATCAGTCGCTTTGACGGACTATTTAAATCATGTGTGTTTGTTTTTGATTATAGAAATAATGTGTGGGCCCGAAAAATTGACACGTACGTGATAATATTACACTAGAGCAAAATCAACTTTGCATTTTTGTTAAATACTGACAGGACGAATGAGGGGGCGCAGCATATTTTGATTTGTTCTATTTACTACATGGATACTTTACTATCAATTGTACAAATTATTTACTTGGTATGACAAAAATATACAATTAAAGGTGTTTTAGGTCGATTTCTTTTTTTGTATGTTATCGACATGGTAGTGTAACGGTTATAATTACAATTTGCATCAGTAATTAACAAAACGAATATGAAGAGATGGAACCACTGCTTTTGTTTATTCGCTCGAGTTTGGTTGTTGTTTTTCTTTTCCTTTTTGTAAGTTGTTTACTAGGATAATTTATAATTTAGTTAAAAAAAACATATGTTTTAACGAAACATTAAATTGTTTAATTATTTTCAGCTGTTGTTTGTCCTGACCCTAACAATAACTGGAATGGAACAATTTGGCCACATACTCTGCCCTTCAACTATACACGGACAACAGCTCGTTATATAGTTCAATGTGAGCCGGGATATGACGCTGTTGTACACGGGTTCAGTGGATACCGAGATAGTATTGTAGCAACGTGCAAAAATGACAAATGGGAAGTAAATGCCGTATGCAGAGAAATCGGTGAACAAAACACTTAACAATATTGCTTCCAAAGTGCAAATTAAAGAGTCATACTATCTATAAATTAAAAAAGTGACACAAATGTGTGGAGTATACAAAATCTGATTAAAAATCATGATGATAACATGCAAACAAGTTTAAAGGATTTATCAATCAAATAAGTTAACATTCCGATGAATCGTTATATTTTGCATATCATAATATAGAGGTGCACTACTAAATGATGAGTGAATGTTATATATTCAGCATTTCCCATTAAATAATTGAATTGAACGTGTATCTGGTAAAAATATAAATACTGGTTGTAAATTTGTTTTCATCAAAGTAACATATTCCATTATGATGCATTAAAAAGCACCTTACACACGTTAACTACACGACAAGCAATGATTCCCGACAAATAAAACAATGCAATTCATTAAAGTAACTGTTCTTAACGTTAAGTGGTATAACGTTATTGTATTGAATAAAAAATAAAACATGTTTGTGTAATTAAATTTCAGAGGCATATTTGAAACCTTTTTGATCATTGATATGAAATCTTAATATAGCATTTATGCATACTATTGGCATTTGCGTTGGTGTTCACAAAAAAACATTCTTAGTTTTAAGTCTAACTTTTTTAATTTAAAACATCTCATCATATAAAACGTGTGTATGTGGAAACCCGAACAATTATTCAAGCAGGCAAACCAGTGAAGCGGCAGAACGCATACATCCGATAGTTTACAATGAAACTACGCTGAATTCAAGCGCAATCGTTCACTGTCTGGCAGGAGATGTTGTGTATTCGGATGATGGTCAACTTCCCCGTGACTACTTCAACATGTTATGCACAGCAAACCACACATGGCAAGCAGACGGAAAATGCGGTATGCCTTCATTTATTTCTACTGACAAATTATATGTACGTTTGTGTTAACTTTTAGGAGTATTTTATATCTAAATGCTGCACTCCACATATTGTACATCAATTGGGAAAAGCTATCAGTATGCAAAGGCATGTACCGTGAACGCTTATCAATATCGTTTGGTTATGCTGTTAATACCTACAGCATTAATTTAAAACATTGCCGAAAGAATGATGTGTTTTTCTTCGGTTAAGTTGTTGTTACTCATTTCTAAACAATCATATCATACTGTTAAGTTATATAAAGTAAATACGTATGTTCAATGGCAGAATACACTTACTAATATATATGAAGATATGATTTGCGCAAAAACGTCGATAAAGGTGTGTTGAGTTATTTATCAAGTTTAAGGAAACCATTCACGCTTACTTAACAGTTAAATTGGTAGATCGTTGTTTTTTGTTCTTTGCTTCGGTGATAAAAGGCTTTTGTATTATACTTTTCCTAGTGTAATATACAATGTTTGTGTTAATTTGATGTGCTTATTGCTTTTACTCCCAACGACATAGCTAACAGTTTACAAGACGTATGGCATATGCACTGCGATGTGATAGAAAAAAAGACCTTCTTTCTTAACTAGCACAGTTTCTATAATCCTTAAATATTTTTCAACATTTATCTACAGCGCGTGATTTTTGTATTCGGTATGCATGTGCAAGGGTCGTCCATTACGTTTGTAGAGTTTTCTGTTTAATAATGTTTTAACATTCAGTAGCGAGGCATCCACCGACAACAATTTTATCATGTTTAGAGTGTCGGTAAGTATTGTTTGCGAGTCAGAACGCTGATGCAGGCTTTTTTTATAAATATATCCTTTTCAGCAACCGACCTTACCTTGTCTTTCCGCATGCTATGTGCACGATTTCATCCGTTTTGTGATCTTAAGGTTCCCTTCCGTTTTGCTTAATATTCCTTGTAGATGCCCGGCTTTCAAAACAAGTCGTTTTGTAATTGCATATTATTCACATGTATTCCACTGAATATATTTCTGCAATAGAACTAGAAATACACTTAATGCCTATGTGCGGTCATCCCCGCTCTAGCGCTTTATTAATTTTATTCCACATAATGTTCTAGACGTTCTGATATCAACATTGTATTGCCAACATATCCACGTAACTTCGCCGATAACATGTCATTTGATATTGTAAGACGTAAACAATGTCGATAATCTCAAATTACGCACACAATTCTGTATCAGTACAACTTTGCACAAAAAGGCATGTTATTTTGTACATGGCTCAGTAACTTTTCCCTTGAAAAATTGTGGAAAATAATGTTGTTGCGTTTTGTTTTGTTTTTTCGAAGAATGCATGTTCTTTACATATCGTTTTTTTTTAAATTAAGCATATTGTATTGTATCGACATATCGAAACATACGTATTTTGATCATCGTTACTATTTGAGATAGATGATCAATTATTTAATTAACGAATTATATTTGATCAACTATTAGGTAAAAGAAAGTTGCGTTTAAAGAGGAAAAAACTGTCATAGGTTTTGTATATGTAAATTCATTAATGATGCTTTCGCGCATCGGCGGTTTGACCAATGTTGTAACACTGTAACATGCAACTGCAGTATTTTACTAGCATACAAGAAACACCATTAAAGTACTACTGCAACATACACATGAATGCTATACTACGCTTTTAAACAGTTCAGCACCTGTCTCGAAACTAGGATGTGGAGCGAACTGTTGTTAATCGTACATTTAATGGATGCAATTTGTTTAGTAAAAATTATCGCTTTTAACACATGTGTGTATGAACAATTTAAAAAAAAAACTATTCATATTGCATTTTTGAACATATAGTTTAAACATCGATTCAATGTAAATCATGCAAACGTATACATGTATTTATTGTTGAAAGTTCTAACTAGTTATACTTGTATCAAAGCTGTTATGCCAGATTGTAATAGTCCGTCCGTCCTGCTAATGGCTTCCTAACCGGCCCAAGGAAAACCTACAATTCCACTGCTATACACATGTGCAATTCCGGATACGAAATGCACGGAGTTGCTCTGAACTGGTAAATGTAGAAAGCGAAAGCACAATCAGTGGTGGGGACTTCTATATATTAAAATGATATAATAAAGATATAGAACAGGTCATTAAGATGTGGTTCAGAGGAATAGATGTGTGGATGAATTTGTTTTATCCGTTACACTAGGTTATAAGGCTTCACCATAGGTATCAAATATTTTTTTTCCTTAAATCAGATATTTCCACTCGGTGTTTCCGATGGTTCTGTAGTATGTAAGATTAAACAACATTTGTGTAAGGAAAAATGTATTTTCGTTTTGCCTAAAGAAGAAATATGTGTCTATAAGTTATAAAATTGATGTACAATTTCATCATCATTATAAACTGTCAATATAATTATATGTTTTAATTTAATTGGTGTTATCGTTAAACATATCAAAAAGCTGTAGCCATACAAAATGTGTTCGAACTTGACCTAATGCAAAACATAATCAATTTAACTGTGTTTGCCAATGCAATAACAGTAACTATAAATTAAAATAAAGTTGTCTATGATTTGTTCTGATAATTGTATCATTACAAGAAAATTTGACACAGTGTGTCTTCTTTGTTTGCGTTATTTGCAACTTAAGAGTTTCATTTCATAATTATGTACAAGGCTGTTCCCAACTTATTTCAATTATTTAAGGGTATAATAAAAAAAAAAACACCCATTGCGTGAAAAAAAATCCCAACATAAAAGCAAATTAGATGATAAGTAAGAACAGTTCATTCGGTATTAACTCCCGTTTACAACCTCTTAATTACTAATTGACAGAATTACATAAATACCAATTGGATTAGCAGCGTATACCTTTATACTATTTTTATAATTGCCGCGAAATGTGTTGCAGGTACTACGTCAGTCGCCACAACAATATCTACGTTAACCACGCACATTCGTATGACGACCATACAACAAACAACCACATCTATGTTGGCATCAACAAGTCAGATCAACATCACAGGTTACGAGTTAAATTCATACAGGAATATTTTCAGTGACGTTGTTAAATAGGTAAATTAAGAAAAAAATATGTATGTAGCAAAATCCATTATCCATTAGCTTCAAAATCTGTGTATACTGTTATGTCTGAATAGTGAAGGCAGAAACTTTTTTTTACTTTAAAGAAGTTTTTTTTTATTATTACCGACTTCCTGTTTATGGATAACTTTATTGCAAATGCATCCTTTTCATCTCTGACAGTATAGTATTACTTTTCAAATGTCATATCTACGTGTTTGCAGTCTTTAAATAAAATGGGTTGACAAAAAAGCAGGTAACATCGACGGAGAATACTGCGTAATTGATGCTAGATAATAGAATATCATATATAATTTTAACACATATATTTATTAAATTTAAGGTACAATAAACTAAGTATCTAAGCATATACTGTTGACAAAATTGTGTTTCTTACGGAACGTTGGGTTTCTCATCCCCATGTGTTTTACCATATGTTTTATATAAGAATATAATCTGGTGTTTGATGCGTCTTCTCTTTATTTTAGACTTGGTATAGTGCACAAAAAGTAAAGAAAATAATGTTAAAAAGTTTATCAAATATTATTTCACTGTTTACGTAAAATGCAATCAACCCTATTTTCCCGGCGTCGGTTTTCGGGATAGTTTAATCGTATTATTGTAATGATCTAAACGCGATATACTTCAAATGTAAACAAAGGCACTGGCATGGTTGCAAAAACTATAACTTTCGTATTGATCCGACAACAGATTTAAAACCATAACACATTGTCAATAAAATAAATACTAAACAAAAATCTGAGGATGTTGTTTATCGTGTCCATGTGTTACTTTGATATTTCTCAATTAATATGCAAACACATTTGAAATATTATGACATATTCAAACATCAAACACGAACTGCAACATAGATGCTTGGATATAGTCCAGATTTTTTTGTGTTTCTATAGGAACTTTTACGTTTGTATATTCATGGTATGTGTGTAGATTTTCAGTTCGTTGGTGTAGGGGTACTAGATTTTCCTGGTCGAAAGAAGTTTTAACTGTCTTTAATCAACCGGATTTTACTTACCCAACATGTATAAAAGGAATGACGTGTAATCATTGAATTGTACAGCTTTTTTACGTGAAAGATTTTTAACATGTTGGATTCGAGAGCGTCTCAATCAGACTCAGGTTTTGATACAATCGACCTAAAATAAATATGTTAAAACAAATTTAAAATACATATAAATATACCCATATTTAGTAAAAGAATATAAGACAAAATAACATTAGATAATACAATAGTTAACATATGTGTTTCTCCAACTCTTGTGCCAAAGGTTTGGCCTCTATCTTGGTTTCATTATTCATCGTTGAATACATTACTTTCGTACACGAAATGTCGCTATTATTGCATGTTAAAGAGATCATAAATATGTTTTAACAATTAATATTGTTTTCTCGCGTATTATCAGAATGCAAATGTATTCCAGGTTGCCCCGACCTGAACAATCATGCAAACTGGGAAACCATTGGACCTAATATCCAAAATATAAGGATGTTGCCAGCAGGCCGAGCAATAGTCTACTGTCAGGCTGGTTATCAAACATACTTTAGTTTGGTCAAAATATATAACGATCACTTCCCAATCACGTGCAGAACTGGGTCTTGGTACGTCGGCGGCTCTGTGTGTCAAGAAAAAGGTAAGAAAGAGCCCAATACATTATGCAATTAAGATATTGCAACAACCATCAACACTACTATTGATAATAATAGTTGATTCGTTTTTGTGGAATTTGCTATTTTTTTTTCGATTTTTTTTTAATTTATTTATTATTAAACATAAAGCGTATTATATAAATATCATATATAATAATAATAATAGTAGTAGTAGTAGTAGTAGAGTAGTAGTAGTAGTAGTAGTAGTAATAGTAGTAGTAGTAGTAGTAGTAGTAGTAGTAGTAGTAGTAGTAGTAGTAGTAGTAGTAGTAGTAGTAGTAGTAGTAGTAGTAGTAGTAGTAGTAGTAGTAGTAGTAGTAGTAGTA
>VMBQ01007877.1:15217-43210 GCA_007657795.1 Dreissena rostriformis
GTAGTAGTAGTAGTAGTAGTAGTAGTAGTAGTAGTA
This sequence comes from Dreissena rostriformis, assembly GCA_007657795.1. Lineage (NCBI taxonomy): Eukaryota > Metazoa > Mollusca > Bivalvia > Myida > Dreissenidae > Dreissena > Dreissena rostriformis. The sequence goes on from VMBQ01007877.1 coordinate 15,254, forward strand.
GTAGTAGTAGTAGTAGTAGTAGTAGTAGTAGTAGTAGTAGTAGTAGTAGTAGTAGTAGTAGTAGTAGTAGTAGAAGTAGTAATAGTAGTAGTAGTAGTAGTAGTAGTAGTAGTAGTAGTAGTAGTAGTAGTAGTAGTAGAAGTAGTAGTATCACCATAATCTTTACCATTATCATCATCGGTACAATCATGATCATACAACATTCATAAATAATACAGGCACTCTTTCTTTAGTAGAGAAAATTCATTTACATCTACTAACTTGCACCATGCATGTACTGTAGACTGTAACCTTATACAGTCAATACATGTGAATCACATTTTAAAAAGCAGGAACATGTCGTCATTCATCACAACAATAGGTGGATCTATTTTGACACACTTTATCCTGTTTTCTCTATATCATATGCGGGATGAATTGTTGGCGCTTGATTATTCTAATAATAAAACTTAACAGGCTCTATATTTAAAAACAATTTATGTACGAAGACATCAACGCATTTTGAAAAACCTTCATACCAGTTTACAACGTAAATCATTAGCAGCAAAAAAACAATCCCTAAGTAGCCACACACCCTCAAAAAATATTCGCAATAATATGTACTACATAAAGACGGTTTGGTTTTTTGTTCAGTATTTTAATTGTTTCCCTTATTTAATCCTTGCACTTTATATGATACAAACAACATATTTCGATGTGAATCGACATTCATTTCAGAATAAATCTCCACGAAGAAAAAAATGAATCTATAATGTTTTAATAACCGAACTTTCAACAGAAAACATTAATACGCCGGTGAAATGTTTTGAAATATATGTTGCATACATCTGTCGTAATACTCGTGACCAATAGAACCAACGTGTACAAATGATCGTAGTGGACAGCAAATAATAAACTCATACAATAGGTTTTGCAATAAAATATCAATGCGACTTTATTTGTTCTTAAATTCTATATTTTAAAATAGTTTTTCCACTCTGACAACTTGGCCCTTTTTATATGATTTCTTTATTTGTATACTCAAAGAAGTGAATCACAGGTATAATCACAATTTTCATAAGTATTTTATAAAACGAATAGGCACAGATGGAACCAGCGCTTTGTTTTGTTATTCGTTCGTATGTTGTTGTGTTTTTGTTTTCTTTTCTTAGTTTGTTCACTATCATGCTAATTTATCATGTAATTATAAAAATAATTATATATATTCATGTGGTTAAACCAAATAGTAATAGTGCTTATCTTTGGAATTTTCAGCTGTTGTTTGTCCTGATCCTAAAAATAACTGGAATGAAACAATTTGGCCACATACTCTGCCCTTCAACTATACACGGACAACAACTCGTTATATAGTTCAATGTGAGCCGGGATATGACGCTGTTGTACAAGAGTTCAATGGATACCGTGATAGTATTGTAGCAACGTGCAACAATGACAAATGGGAAGTTAATGCCGCATGCAGAGAAATCGGTGGACAAAACACTTTACAATAATGTTTCAGTGGTTAAAAATAAAGATTTATATTATTCATAAACTTGTTACAAATGTGTGGCTTTATACGAAGTCTGATTAAAACTCTTCATACATGTTAACATGAATAACTTAATAATTAAAAGGAACGATCATTCAGATAAATTAATTGTTATCTTGCTGCTTATAATAAAATACTAGTGCACCACTAAAATGATGACACAATTTCTTCTCATTTAATAATTCAATAAAACGTTTATCTTTTTAAAATATAAACATCGGGTTTGTATTTATAACAATATGCTCATCAAAGTTGCTGTATTCATGTTTACAAATTATAATGCATTTAAAAGCAACTATCAAAGGTTTATTACACGAAAAGCAATATCCAGACATTCTCGACATACTTTACAATTCTATTTATTCTAATAACTGGTCTTACATAATGTTTTTTTATCAAGGTCAACTTCTGTAGTTGCATTTCAGAGGAAGTCGTAATCGAAACGTTTTTGATCATTGATATTAGATCGTCTTATATACATGTAGTTATGTATGCTTCCCGCATTGGTGTTGTGGTTCATACTAAAGAATTCTACGTCATCAGTCTCACATGTTAATTTTAACATCTTAACCAAATAAAACGTTTGAATTTCAGCATGTGGAAACCCGAACAATTATTCGAATTGGCACACCATTGAAGCGACGGAACGCATACATCCGATAGTATACAATGACACCAGGCTGAATTTAAGCGCCACGGTTCACTGTCTGGCAGGCGATGTTGTGTATTCGGATGATGGTCAACGTATTCGTGAATACTTCAACATTGTATGTACAGCAAAACACCAATGGAAAGCAGACGGAAAATGCGGTATTCATTATATTTTTGCTTTTATGTGTTCGTTTGTATTAAGTTTCATGCACATTTTATATTTAATTTTTACACAACACATATCGTACATGAACACCAATATGAAAAGTATTTTCCCGTAAGCACATGACAGTATCGTAAACACTTATCACTATCGCTGTGTTATTAACAATGACGCTTCTTAACATGACCTTTATTACCACAAAATTTATTTAGTTATTTATTTTAAATATTTTTTTCTAAAAGTATCATTATTCGATGAGATTGTTTTAAAGATATTTACTGGACACTCAAACTATTTTTAAGGATACACAATTATACATGTACGTGTTATCATTATATTTTATATTCTAGTTTTGACAATGATTAAGGCAAAATATCACATTACATGAGTGTTCGGGTTTTAATCGATAATACATTTGCTGCAACATGGATCATAATAAATTGAAGTTAGTTTATTAGGAGCATGGTTGTTCATGTAATATGTTGTTATAGGAATAAGACAAATTAATTTAACTAGTACACGCTCAATACTCCCCAAAAACAGCATAATTCTCCATATTTATACACTGCATGCTTTCTATTTAATTAATTATGCGTATACCATCGTAGAAAATGATGTTAAACAAATCACAACAAATACAAAAATTAGCGTCGTCTTTTCAGGCTGCCGACAGCTTAATATGACAGTTAACTGGGATGAAATCGGACCAAACATACAAAATGTCAGTCAAGTATCAAGCCCATATGTTGCATCCGTTTTCTGCAAAAAGGGATATAAGGCACATACACCTCAACTCGGCGCAAACGTAGACTTCTTTAATTTAACATGTGTAAATGGATCTTGGCAGAGCGATTCCACTTGTCGGGAAATAGGAGGATGCAATTCGTCATATTTATTTGATATTCTATAGAATCATAATTTGATTTGTCATTTCTGTTCCATTTAGCCTTATAACTGTTGAGCAATGATTATGATACATGTACTGAATTCCAAAACTTGCATATATCAACAGCAATTTTCCATAAAGAGTTTACTTGTTAATGCCTCGTGAGCTTAACTATAAATTTAAATTATTTCTTACGCGTATAGAACGTTCACAAGGATGCGGTTGCAACTATATTGCGTTATGCATAATTAATATTTCATTTAAATGCATCTTTAATATCGTCGACCAAAGGATTTGTTGCTGTATTTCCAGAATGTCATTACCCGCCATCCATGCGAAATGGTTACCCCGCCGTCCTAAAGACAACTTGCAATTCTACTGTATTATACACGTGCAATTCGGGTTATGAAATGCACGGAAAGAACACCATCACGTGTCTCGAAAGTGGGCACTGGGAAAAAATCGAGGCGAGCTGCACCATTTAGGGTGAGATTTAATATACACCACCAAGCAATGTAATTTGACCCTTTACAACCATTATCACGATTGCTTTTTTTTAAATGCACGATGATGATCTTTTTTCATTTAACTATAACTAGTTTATAAGAATAAATATATCTTTGGTTTCTTTGTTTCTATAGTTTACATTGAGCATTTCATTCTTTCTTTTTTAAATAAATAAAATTTGCATTCACAGATGATTTTTATTTTATGACGCTCTTTTTGTAAGATTGTCAATATACTCCAATCTTCCAAAAAGCCTCCAACAATATAAAGAGCACCACAACTTACTATTCTACTGCTACATACATGTTCAACTCTGGTTATAGGATGTTTGGTAACAACACAACGGCCGGCTCCTCAAAGCTAGGAAATAAACAAACTGCGTGTCAACTGCACAATAAAAAGTTAGATTGCCTGAATCAGCAAAATAAATCACAAATAACCAGTTGTGTATTACCTTTAATGTATGTTAATTCACATACTGTTTTCATACCTGGGACAGATGGTGGAATGCACCCTATGCTGACAAATGGGGTTCGTTGTACATTAATTTACACTTCCGTCATTTTCGCCATCGAGAATAACTGTTATCCAGTCTATAATTTGTTTGAAATAAAAAATACCCGTTGCGTTTAAATTGGAATCTGGATAAAATCGGAGGAAAACAGCACTATAAAAAGTGTCATCTTGAAAAATATTAAGCCTCCAGTAACGTTATCACGACAGTTATTATTCACCGCTTGTCGTCTATGTAACGCCAATTCACAAAACAAGACAATACATTCAATACTACAGTTAACATAAAATTAGGACTAAAGCGGGGGTCATTGCCTTGGAAATATTAATGTTAATAATTGGGGGTTTTCGCTAGTGGAACGGATCCAAAATGGCACCTTTGAAATGTTGAACAAAAACATAATCCTGAATGAATTTCGAAACATACACTTAATGAAGAAGTGTTCATTCTGTATCAAATACATATTTTAGCTACAAATATATTGTACTAATGATAATCAGATTGTGGAACTCCAACAATGCTGTTTAATGGTGACCGCACATTCATTAACACGACCGTCAACAACACCGTAATATACATGTGTAACTCAGGATATGACTTGGTTGGAATGAACCACGTTCGCGTCTTGAAACAGGAATCTGGAGTAAATTGCACGCAAATTGCACTATAAAGGGTGATATGTCTTCTCACAAATTCATCAATGGCAGTGGTTGTTATATTTCTCTTGACATTTTTCGATGTCCGGAAGTAACTTTTATAAATCAGAATGTTCGTGTGTTCTTGGAAGCATTATAATGTTGTTCCAGATGTCAAGACCAGTCATTACTGCAGAATGGCTACGCCAATTCTTTAATCTGAAAAATTGTTAATGAGTGCATTTTAAACAAAATGCATGTTTGGGTTGAAAAATATATTGAATGTATAATGTTTACAAAATTGATCCCCTTCTTATGACAGCCTTTTTATCCTATTCATTGCATGTTTGAATCATCTGAGACAGACTGTGGAACTCCACCAGCGCTGACGAATGGTGATCGAACAGTTTATAACACCACCGTCAACTCCACCGTATGGTATTCGTGTAACCCAGGATTTGACCTGATTGGAAGGAGCACTATCTGTTGCCTTGAGACAGGAACCTGGAACGCACTCGAGTCAAACTGCACTATAAAAAGTAAGGTGTATCAACAAATATTTTCTTAATGAGGGAAAGCAGAGCCGTTCGTCGGATATGTGTCGTCATGCAATCGTTATTGGAATTTTGACTTTAAATATATACTTTATTGCTTGATGATCTAACTACTAATCCTATAAAATGTCCAGATTGTTATAGTCCGCCAGTCCTGCAAAATGGCTTCGCAACCGTCTCAACGACAACCATTTACGCCACAGTCATATACACCTGCTTTTCTGGTTATGATATGCACGGACCTAACTCCATAACATGCCTCGAGACTGGAGACTGGGATAAACTCGAGGCGAACTGCACTATCGAAGGTAAGATATCTGTAGAAACTGTTAAGATTTAGAAATATCACACTCCGGTGTGGGCCTCTAAGTATTTTATCGACCAAATATTCAGCATTAAATCTTAGACCTGGACCGACTGGCTGTGAGAAGCCGATGTCCTTTATTTGTGTACAAACACAGAACAAATCGAAATCAGTTACATGCGTGTAAACCCAATATTTATATANATTGACCCCGTAAGTATAGTCTGAAAACTACCGAGACCCCGTAACTGGCACTATGTAACTATATATATATATATATATAATTTTAAATTAATGACAATACTTGTAAACCATTATATGACTTGGTTGGTATGAGAATATTCATTTTCTGGAGACCAAATGCACATCCACTACCATATATTCGTGCAAAACTAGTAGTTAACTACGGGTAACACGTGCCTCGGCACTGACAAGTGGGTAAATTCGCGGCAAATTGGATCGCATAGAGTGCGATAATTATAAAGAAACTGTTGTTAAATTAACGTAAAGTTCACGTTGAGCTAATTCGTACTAATTTTTCCAAACATTCAAAATATAATTTTCACAATATACCGGCTGGGATACGTTATTTGGTAAAGATCGAGGTTACTTGAATCAGAAACAGTCCGAAGTTGTTTTTGCATTTGCATATATTATATCGCGTATTTATTTAAACGTAATATAAAATATTTATAAATGTTAATCAATATATCCTTATATGTAATTATTTGACTAAATTAAAATATAAAGGTTTATTTACGGTGAAAACATTCATACACCTTTAACCGACGCGTTGTGACTTACTACAAATAACTATAAAATAATACTGAAAAATCAGCTACATGATCCGGTTGGAAACGTATTGTATTGATTGCGTGCTGAATATCAGTGATCACCAGATAGTCACAGTCTAGCCCGAGTGAACTGATACGGTTTGATTTGTTTAACAATATATTTGTTATAAATTGTATGAAACCGTTCTTTTTTAAGAATAATTTAAAATATGTTAATTACATAATCCTTAAAGTAAAATTCCCAATACTTAAGATTTTAAGTAAAATCAAATAAAATAATAAATTTCAGCATCAAAATAGCAGAAAGGTACTATTTTCCCACTAATCAGTGATTCTCATTTTATTATGTGATGCCATATTTATGATTTCAAAATACACGAAGCGTTATATCGCTCAATGTGTTGATAGCAAGATCGTATTATCATTTCATATTTAGTCATATAACAATATGCACTCGTGTCTCCGCCTTTTGTTTTACACGATCACTCATGAAGCGATAATACGTAATACAAGTAAACTACAAATGACTTCCATATCATCTGATAGGGTCACGTCAAAGTGACCAATTTTCTGTATAACTAGTAGTTTAAAGAAAAAATCAAACATTGATGAATAAGATAAATATAGATTAATCATTTCATTAGATTAACACATAATGTTCGAACAACTGTTAGGTACAAAAAAGTTGAGTGTAACGATGAAATACATTACATAGTCATCACGACGTTGGCATATTGAATAATATTGTAACACTATAAAATTACCGCAAAATGGTTCTATTAATGACAACATTACAGTTCTACTGCAACATACACATGCAACACATGTTATTGAACGCCTATTAACAGTTGAATCACCTGCATCGAAACTGGGAGGTAGAGCGAAAGTTGGATGTGGAGCGTAGTGCTTATCAACTACACAATTAAAGGATGAGATTTATGAGTCAAGATACTGCCTATATACACATATATACACATACTTGTGTTTGTATAATGCTACAGAAAAACTATGCATGTTGAATGTTCAAACATATAGTTTCAAGCATCGGTTCAATGTAAATCATTATAACGTGTATTTATTGTTGGAAGTTCGTACTTGTCATACGATTCATACAGCCGTAATTCCAGACTGTAATAGTCCGACAAATCTGCAAAAGGGCATCCCCACCGTCTAAAAGACAATACAAGTGTAAATCCGGAAATGAAATGAACGGAAAGAAACTTCTTTGGTATTAGTGACTAGAGTAAACTCGAGATGAACTGCACTATCCGTCGTGTGGGAGTTCTTTATTTTAAAGTTGCTATAATTCGGATAAAGTACATATCATTTTGGACCTCCTCGCAGTTTTGCGAAATAAATTTCTCAAACATAGCCAAATAAAGAGACTGAAAAGCAGTATCATCTATAATTGCCGTCTTAGTCAGTGCTGGCATCAGTTTGATGCGTGGAGGTCCGACGTGATGTATATTATATTAAATTTGATCATATGATTCGTCCTGGAAGTAACTGTAGTATTGTTATATGTAGCTAGCTGATCAGGATATTTAGTTTTGGTATTGCTCAGAAGAATGGATGTGTAAATAGAAATTACTCATCCTATTACTCTATGCTTTCAGGCTTCACCATAGGTATCAAATGTCACTTTCCTTACTACCAATATGTCCATTCGGTATTTAAGGATTTGTCTATGGTTATGTAATGGTTACAATAGAACGTCAGTGAGGTGCAACACTTCTCTTAGGTCTGATATACTTTCTGTTTGCGAAACGAAAACGCATATGTAGATCAATTATGAAATTTAAGGGAAACAAAATAATATAATTAAACGTTTGAAATCAAGAATTAGTATAGTTAAATTTATCAGAAAACTATAGCCATACAAAGTGTGTTCGAACATGACCGAATGTTAAAACATGAAACAATGGTTTCCGATGTATGATCATTTATTATAAATGAGTTTACTTTCTTTGATAATGCTATACAATTTACTTTAAATAAAAAATAAGCTAGTGATGTTTAGTCTGCGAATTTGTGTCATAAAAAGCAAGTGTTAAGAATTGTTGCCTCTGTATGTCCCTTATTTGCTACTAAAACGTTTCACTTCATGATTATGTAATAAGTTGTTAACATCTTAATACAACTATGAAGAGATATACTTAAAGACATTACAATTAAAACAAACAATCGTGTGAAAGACTATCTCACCATATAAGCAAAGAAAATAATTAGTTAATCGGTCCATCGATCATTCAATCACACTAAAACCCTTTCAAACACTTATTGGTCAATAAATATCAGTACGGCTAGTAGCGTATATTGTTTTACTATGTGTATTATGCCCATGACATGCTTTGCAGCTGCTACGTCAGTAGCCATAAACATATCTACTTCAAAAACGCACATTTATATAGCCACCACACAACAAACAGCCACAACGATTTCGACATCAACAAGACCGAACAACATCACAGGTAATATCGGCGGAGACTAAACTATTTATTTAATTTAAGTTGCAATATAAACTAAGAACCTATGCACAATAATGTCCACGAACCTGCCAGCATGTTATGGAAATTCTCACGGAACGTAGGGTTGTTCATTCGAACGTGTTTTAACATATTTGTATCTAATAAGATCATTTAATACTATATGCTTCCTCTGATTGTTTTTTGTATACTGGGTAATGGGCATACAAAATACAGAAAATAATGTTTAAAATTGTTCATTTTTGCTGTACGAAAAAAACAATTGATATGAACGATATTATTATCGATAGTTTACTTCAATTGCAAACATAAGCAATGACCATGTTGAAAAAAAACGACAACTTTCTTAGTGATTCGCCAATAGAGATGAAAACATAACATATCAAATATGTAAATACACATATGATGGTGTTCATGTGTTGCTTTGATATTTCGCAATGCATATGCGAGCATAGTTTTAATTTTATGGCATATTCACAATTTATGTCAAACGAACAGCATAATAGTTGCAAGAATACAGCCTATGTTTGTTGTGTGTTTCTGTAGTAGCTTTTACTTTTTATAGCATGATTTATGTGTATATTTGACACGTTTCAAACTATGTAAAGATAAACAAAATGTCTATTTAATAAATATGTGTATACCATTCCCAATAAATGTTGCCATATGATACCTCTACATGCATAATATTTATCGAACGCACGGAAATATGAAAACTATGAAAATTATGTTTTTTTGCGGAGATTGATATCATTTAAATTTAAGGTATACACCATATAGTACCTTGTTTATACTTACATCAATTAAATACAGTTTTAGGTTACAATGATCTACTCCTTCCTGAACACTGGGACACGGTCGGACCCAACATTCAACATATCAGGATTCTGTCGAGCTCTGATCATGCTATGGTCTACTGTCAGCCTGGTTATAGCGCATTCCTGGCAAGCCAACATGTATACTCAGATCGCTTTCAAATCATATGCAGAGATGGTGCCTGGAAATCCCACTCGGTTTGCCAGAAGATAGGTAATTATATACACGTACATGGCATATCCCGTTTTTGAATCCCCAATGTGTACAATTAATTTTGGACCACGGATGAATACACAATGATTTAGTGTCATGTAACCTTAAAGGGTACTCAGATTTGTACTATATACTTCAAACTTTCTCCACATAAGATTTAAACCATTTCCACAATGCATGTGCAATTTTAGATCATTCGAATGGGCGTAAAGGCCTTAAAATGGCGACTGAAAGAGGTGACTTAATTGGGCGCGGCAAAGTCGAAATGCATGATTTTCAGTCTAAATCCTGATAGCTGATTTTTTGTCCCCAATAATTGTTTCGCGTAACTTTAATGGCAACAACTGGTACCACTGCATGCGTCATGAACCAATACATCAGCAAAAGGCCAAAATAAATGTATTCATTGTGAATCAGATCACTTTTCTTGATGAAAAAAGAGATTTTTTTTTAATTTTAAGCTTTTTTTTCAATGAAAAACTCACTTACAGCTTATAAAATCATGTTTTTCAAGAAAATTACTATTAACAGCTTCAATGAAAATCAAAACATACAAACTGCAATTAAAATAATGAATGGAATGATGATGGAAGGCATAATTTGCAGCTTTCAAGCCAAATACAAGTCTGCTAGCCAAAATTCACACTTAAAAAGGCGTGAATTGCTCCTTCTACTGCTCTCATGCACTGAGATGTTTGTCGCACCTCCAGACAGTCTCTTTTCTATATATTAGTCATGTTGGCTACAAATTAGTCAGTATTCTCTCTGAAACCCAGTGGTGCAAGCTTAAATTGTAGCAAACATGCCCAGAGTCTCCAAGAAAAAAGCATGTTTGCTAAGCAATTCCTATGCGAAGGGCCACACTAATGTCATGATGGGAAAGTCATTTGGGTATGATTCCTCTGTAGTTCAGCATTCATTTGTTCGACTACCTGAGGATGACTATCAGGATCGAATTTCCCAGCTTGATGAAGTGTTGACCTTCCAGGATGTTGATGGATCACCCACAAGCGCTTCACCACTGAGGCCACGGACCAAGACACGGAGACGGATTGAGGAGTACACAAACCCGGAGTCAGACAAGGTTCATCCAGACCTATTAACAAATAAAATTTATAGGCCCCTGGAACTATGTATCATGTTCAATAAGGAGATAAGGAAGCACCTGGAGGAGACGTCATGCCATGGCTTTCTCATGATTGACACGGAAAACTCGCGGAACTGGGGATTTGGCTCTATTGAGCGGCTGAAATGTGTCTCATGCTCGTATGTTAGCATATACTATAAGCTGTATGAGGAGTTGGAAACTGGCAAGCGGGGCAGAAAACCTGCCAAAATCAATGTCGGTTTACAAACGGGTCTTATGACCACTCCCATATCCAATACTGGCATGAGTCGCATTCTGGCACACGCTAATATTGCACCCCCAAATGTATCCGCGATGAATCGGGCTGCCTGTAATGTGTCTGAGGCTATGGCAGCCCTCAATGAGAAGGACATGCATGACATAAGGGACAGGATTAAGCAGGACAATAGGCTATGTGGATTAAAGGATGAGACCAAAGTGAATGTGGAGGGTGACACATGTTACAATAACCCACTGTTCAACTCTGGACACACGCCATTCCAAGCTGGAACGATTGCGGTGACAACCATGTGCGAAAACAACACCCGGTCCAAACGGATCATTGGTGTTCACATCGCTAACAAATTATGCATGGTTGCCAGCCGCCTTCGTAACAGAGGAATTGCAGTAGATTGTCCCAATCATGACGGACAATGTACGGCAAACGTGTGTGAGAGTGAGGTTATTGGGAACGAAGAAAAATGGAATGAACAGGTTGCTCGGAAAATAAACACAGATCTGAACATAGNGTAGGTAGGTAGGTAGGTAGGTAGGTAGGTAGGTAGGTAGGTAGGTAGGTAGGTAGGTAGGTAGGTAGTCGAAAATTGGTCTTATTGCATATGCACCCAGCATAGCTCAAGCCCAGTCGCAGTTGCGCAGTCTGGTCAGGGGATACGCTTTCCGCTATTAAAAAAGCACGCAAGGTTTCGTGGTATCGCTTTTGTATCCTCCTCAGTATGCAAATACTGACAAGACTGAGCGGATGCGCAGGCTGGACTGGAGCAACGTTGGCAGCATATTGCATACGTCCCATTTTTGCTTGACGCGGGTCTTTAAAAATATTATTGCGTCTTGTAGTATACAAATTAAACCACGAACATTTTGATAGAAAATGGAAGTCACACTGTGTCATTTATAGCAAACTGGCAAATGTCGGTAGCCTATACTGACTTGCGAGAACGAATTGCAGACAGATTGATCGCGTACGTCACACATGTGTGGCTAATTTATTCAAAGATTTCTCTTCTATCATGGACACCATACTATTTCTGTAGTTTTGTATCACAATGCAAGACAAATGGCATTTACCGATCGGTTTTTATTCATTTCTTTCCATAAATTTCGTGTTATTTGATATCTTGAAAGCAATACTGTGTTATCAACACAATGTGTTTATTAATATAACATTCCGTCTTCCCCTTACGATTAACTGATCTGCACTGACCCTGAAAGTCCTGGGGATGGAATTTACCGGTAATGCGAAATTGTAACTTGGCCAAAATGAACATGCAGATAGTGGTCCGGATTTCCCTACACTGATAAGTGTTACATCATATACTACAAAAACGCAGTGATATTGCAAATGTTCCGGGGTATTATGCTGAAATCATCCTATGGAATGAATGGAGTGTATTTATTCGGGTCTGCTGGCATTATATAAATGTCATTAAAGGTAAAAAGCTGGGTTAAACAGCGAAGCCGAAAAACAGTACACCAATCATTCATTCACACTGAAACCTTCTCACTCACCGATTGGGATCAGTAGTCAATACAGATCAGTATGATTAGTTTACTATGTTCATTAATAGTCACGGTATGCGTTGCAGCAACTACGTCAGTCGCCACAACAATATCTGCGTCAACCGCATACAATTGGATGACTACCACACAACAAACGACCACAACGATGTCGACATCAACAAGTCCGATCAACACCACAGGTAATATCGACGGAGTATGCTGCATTATTTATTCTACATTTTATAATATCATAAACAGTTTTAATGTAAATATGTATTACGTTTGAGTTACAATGAACTAAGCGCATAAACTGTACACGATAATGTCGACATGTTATGCCAGTTTCTTAAGGATCGTTGGGTTGCTTATTCAAACGTGTTAACTAATACGAAGATCATCTGATGTTTGATGCTTCATTTCTTTAGTTTATACGGGATGCACTGGATAACAAGTAAAGACAACTATGATTAAAAGTTTATAATTTTTTTGCTGGACTTCTTAAGTAAAATGCAATTTGTCCTATTTTCCCCGACGTCGGCCTCCGCGGTAGATTAATCTTATTCTTGTATATATCTAAACTCGATATACTTTAATTGAAAACATTGGCAGTTAAAATCTTGAAAAGCCTACAACTTTCTTAGTGACCCGACAAACAATATAAAACATAACACATAATGAATACAATTAACATTAATAAACACAGGATGGTGTTGTTTTTCATGTACATTTGTTACTTTGATATTTCGCAATTCATACTCAAGCACATTCTCAATAGTATGACATATTTAAAGATAATGCCAAGCTAACTGAAACATAGCTGCTTCAATACAGTCCATGTTTGTTTTTGTATTTCTATAGGGGCTTATACGTTTTTAAGCATGATGTTTGTGTATATTTGACACGTTTCAAACAATGCAAAGATAAACAAACTGTTTACTTTATAAATAGTTATACCATTTCCAATACAAGTTGTCATATGATATCTCTACATCAAACGCTCGGAAAAATGAAAACTATGAAAATTATGTTTTGTTGTGGAGATTTATATCATTATGTATGCACCATATAATACATTGTTTATACTTACATCAATTAAATACAGTTTTAGGTTGCGTTAATCTCCTCTTTTCCGAACACTGGGAAACGGTCGGACCCAACATTCAACATATCAGGATCATGTCGAGTCCAAATCATGCGATGGTCTACTGTCAGCCTGGATATAGCGCATTCCTGGCTAGCCAACATGTATACTCAGATCGCTTTCAAATCATATGCAGAGATGGTGCCTGGAAATCCCACTCGATTTGTCAGAAGATAGGTAATTATATACACGTACATGGCATATCCCGTTTTTGAATCACCAATGTGTATAATTACATTTTGTTAAATGCTAAGTGATAAAATAGAGACAATTCATTTGCAATAATTGTCTGGATAACCTGACTAGGGACGACTTTGTTTAAACGTAATTCGATATTACTTTGAATGTCTTATCAGCTTATATTATGGTAAGTCATCAAAATTGAAAATTGAAAGATAACATGAATAGAAGAATTTTTTAATAAAACCTTCATAAATGCGTATTATTTCTAAGAATACATTTTAAAAAAAGGACACATTAAATTGTATTATTTTAAAACATTTACCTCTTTAATCAACACGGCTATGACGTCCTAAGTTATCTTAAAAAACAAAAAACAAATTCTCACTTTATTGATAACATAATTACACATGTATACCCCAAAATCAATCAAATATCCTCGATAGATTCATCGTTAAGAAGATGTTTTTTATTAACAATGTGTACAGAGAATCAGGCACTTCCTTTGCTCATCAACTGCTACTATATTGAACATTATTGTTGTTATAGACGCAGTACATCTGATCGGCTAGCAGACTAGCAAATCGTCTGTGCCATGAAGCTGGAATGCTGCGCGGTAGATAAATAAGAATGGGACGATAATAAAATAAGTTTTGTCGTTAGTCATCGAGCTGTTTTGTTTTGTATTTTGCCATAAGTTTTTTTTTACAAGTCATGTATTGAAAAACAAAAACAATAACGACTGAATATATAATAGCATTGTAAAACAGATGGTCGTCTGTTAATGCATCAAAATCAAAGTAATATTCTAATGTATCATCCGTTTTAAATACAAAAAATGCCGCCATCTTGAATTGCAAAAATATTGTTCTGCTTATTTCTGGTATTTTCGAGTGTATTTTCAGATTGCATTGTACCGCGAAAACTGCAGTCAATTTTTATATGCACACATGTTGTGGACTCAGAACGCATTGTATGTAAATATCCTTGTACAAGAAAATTATCAAAAGATAAATTCCGTGATGAACTTCAGGATAATTGTTATTGATCAATCATTTCTTCCCGCAAATTAAAACGTATTGATATTTAGCGAAACGTAATAATTTAAAACTATTATTGAAGTATAAAACATATTCTTTGTTCCAACAACCACGATTTTATTGATAAAAGCATTTTATAGAAAGTTGGTAAACCGCAGGATTCAAATAGTATGGTAAAAAGCAAGGAATTAATTTTTTAACGAGTACTGGTTTAATGTGTTTTGTAACAGTGAATACACCCTCGTTTAAAGCATATATACCTATACGTCCAGTCTCAAATTGATGAAGTTATTGATTCTAACTGATGTCTACGACATCTACAAAATGCGCATATTTCAATAGGTATGTATTTACTGCTATCCTGTTATCAATAGTGAAGATGCGAGGTGCTTAATGTACAGCTCATTCATTGGCAAAAACATATACAGTTAAAAAATATCACATTATGAAATTTCTAAACGCCCACTTTACAACTAGTGATTTGGTAGCGACGAGTTTATCTATTCCGAGTACGGAACACTGATTTATTGTCTACAGTATACATAAACGTCGGGATCGCTTTCTGTTTTGGGCACCAAAGGATGTGTGCGGCGTGCTGAGTGTTGGGATGCGTCGAAATGAGTATAAACATGGTCAATTTCATAGATATTGGTAGAATGCTCGAACAGGAACGAGGTCATGCTTTCGGACTTCCAGTTGCTCGCCTTTCCAGAAGCCAGTTATGTTCATCATCGATTTCAAAATTAGGAAAGTCTAAGATTTGCAATACATCAAACTATTATTTGTTGTAATATCATTATTCCTTTGCTCACCATGAACTCCTTAGAGATGGACCGCCGATAGATACGATTGACAACAGCGGCTTTAAGTCCGGACCATGTTCAAAACAAATACTATTTTACGTTACACATTTTGTGGGTGGGGTGTGAACATTTAGATTACAATATAATAACCTTCATAGATATGACATCTTTTGAGAAAAATACATGTTTTGACTGCTTCATCGGAAGTCAAAATTATGTTGTGATTTTGTAAATTTATTCTGCGACCTTCTTTTGCACATTGACCCTGCTTATTTTCGGGAAATATTAACACCTGGCTGTTTGAAAAGTATTACAAATATAGTGTACACATCGTATCATCTGCATTTTTTTTACAAAATGATAAGTTGACCTTAAGACGTTTTTTTCAGTGAATATTCATCCAAACCAATAAAACGCATACCCAAAAAATTTAGTTTGTGCATGTTACGTCAAAGGAAAATACTGCCCGTTGGCTTCATTTAATTGGCAGTGTTTTGAAGACAACTCTGCAATCTAACGTGATACCAAAACTAGCTGACTATCTCGCTGTACTCAGAGTTCACTGTCAAGAGATAAGATAACACGAAACAATTTTGTCCAAAGGCAATGTAGAAATGGTGTAATGTAGTGAATTTTAAGACGCCGACGATGCTAGCCTTTTTGGTCGCCATTTACATTGGTGTTTGTTGCAGCGCATCACCTAATGCAGAGAATGAAGGTAATTATATATTGTTTTCTTTTTTCGTATTGAAACTTTTACTTATTATGTTAAAAAGATATACATTTGAATGATAAGTATAATTTATAAGTTTATAAGCATAACATGTTCTCAATGATCAATTATGCAATAATTTTGAACCGACGAATTGCTTCTTCGTGTAGTATTAACGGTTAAATTTAATTCAAATTGTTATTTTATTTTAATATAAAACAATGTCGTTTCGAATTCATATCATATAAACCAATTTCCAAAATATACAGTCAAATTAATTATTGTCCTTTTGGTCGATAGTGTATGGAAACTACATTTTCGCGGTCGATTGAAGTTTTGATTGTTTCTTTAACCAGCCGGATGTTACTTACTGTACATGTATATAAGATATTTGCATGTAATCATTGTACTTAAACGACCTTTTCACAGATTGTCCAGATGATAGTTTTCTAAAACTTTATCAAAGATTCATCAAATAAAAGGATTGTGTATACAAGAAAGCGAAATGATGTTAGAAAAAAAAGTGCAGATACATTTACGTTTATTAGAAATAATCATTTTATTTTGATTAAATACCTAATACTTTGGACAATGTGTGATGTTTCTTTAACGCCTTATACAACACACACCGTGCTTATACAGTTGTTAGTTAAATGCATGACACAATATTATAGTGCGTATGGTCGAGATGTTTAGGAAATACCTTCCAAATGTTCCGTTTCAAATACCGAAGGCGACTCACTTTCTTTTTTATTATTTAATATTTGTATTTGTATTATAGGCCACTACAAGTCTTAAGTTCCGATATTTACCTATATCAATTTAAGTCATTTAGTGACATGCTTAAGACAATGTGAATATCTGTGAACTAGTCTCGTCCAAACTCAGTTTGTGTTTTCTTATTCATTTGTCAGAGATATTTATACATATTTTAATTGCGATTTATACAAATTGTTCATTTTACAGATAACGCATACAAAATTTGGTTGTATTTGGACAACCTGAACCCATAGCGTTTCAGATTGCATGTAGCTCGTTCAATATCGCGTTACCGAAATTTAACCACACGGCGTCATTTTTACTTTTCCGTTTTGTTTAACTGGCGCAACATCTGCATTTGTACTACATTTGTCCCGTAACCTTAATTTGGTTTACCAGTCTTCAGATGGTCAACTTATTAAAAATACTTATCATATATACTTCATTTAGTAAAAGTATGAAACAAACATAAGGTAACCAAACAGTTACCAAATGCCCCCAACCCCTCCCCCTCTTATGCTATAAGTTCGGACTTTATCTTGGTTTTAATATTCCTGGTGAATTACATACATTTCGTCAATGGAATGTCGATGGTATTGTGTCTTTCACCATTGATTTAATATAATCGTATATAATGTGAATACAATTGTCTTCCAGGTTGTCCCGATCTTGATACTCATACAACTTGGAAAACGATTGGACCTCATATTCAAAATATTACGATGTCGACAGAGCGTGCTGTCGTCTACTGTCAGACGGGTTATCAAGCATACCTTAATTTGAGCCAAGTCTATTCAGATCAATTCGTAATCACGTGCAACAATGGGTCTTGGGACGTAGGCTCTGTTTGTCAAGAAAAAGGTACATACAAAGCATAATACATTATGCAAATAAACATTTGCAAACACCATACACCTATGAAACGCATCCGATTTAGACAACATATGAATAAATTTATTATTAGTGTAATTATGAAATGTCGATGTAATTATGTGTCAAAATAATGCAAAAACAAATATAATTGATATTATACCACCGCATATATATCAGAATGCCATTGTCTTCCAGGTTGTCCCGACCTGAACAATCATACAAACTGGGACACCATTGGACCTTATATCCAAAATATCAGGATGTTGCCAGCAGGCCGTGCTGTCGTATATTGCCAGGCTGGTTATCAAACATACCTTAATATTGCCAAACTATATGCCGATCACTTCCCAATCACCTGCAAAACTGGGTCTTGGGACGTCGGTGGCTCTGTTTGTCAAAACAAATGTAAGAAACGGTTTTATATCGTCAATACATGTGAATCACGTATCTACTCTTCAAAAAGTTAATTGTATACAAACCTTCATTTCAACATGAGCTCTAATCAAAGGAGTTGAGTTCTTACTTGTGAATACATCTTGTCAACAAGGTCTCATCAGAGTCATTTGTGCACTGTGTTCGTTGTACACTTGATAATAGAACGCGGTAAACACTGAGTGATTAAAACAAAGCAGGGACCTGTCGTCAAACCAACAATAGTGTGATATATTTTGACACATTTTATCCTGTTTTCTCTAAACCATAAGCGAGAAGAAATGTTGGCGCGTGATTGTTCTAATAATACCACTCTATCATAATAACTCAAAATTACTTAACTCTATATTTGAAATAATGTGTTCTCAATAAAGACGGTTCGGTTGTTTGTTCAGTATTTTAATTGTTTTCCTTATTTAATCCTTGTAACATACAACATATTTCGATGTGAATCGACATTCATTTCAGAATAAATCTCCACGCATATAAAATAAATCTATATATCAATTACCCAACGTTCAACAGAAAAGATAAATACGTCGGTGACATGTTTTAAAATATATGTTGCATACATTTTGTCGCAATACTCGTGACCAATAGAACCAACGTGTATTAATGATCGTGGTGGACAACAAATAATAAACACATACAATAGATTTTGCAATGAAATAAAAATGCGACTTTATTTGTTGTTAAATTCTATAATTTGAAATGGTTTTTGCGCTCTGACAAATTAGCACTTTTTATATGACGATTTCTTTATTTGTCTACTCAAAGCAGTGAATCACAGGTATAATCACAATTTTCATAAGTATTTAAAAAACGAATATGCACAAATTGAACCAGCGCTGTGTTTTGTTATTCTTTAGTAATTTTGTTGTGTTTTTGTTTTCTTTTCGTTTTGTAGTTTGTTCACTATCACGATCATTTATAATGTTAGTAAAAAAAATATATGTGGTTCAACCAAATAGTAATAGTGCTTATCTTTTGGAATTTTTCAGCTGTTAATTGTCCAGACCCTTCAAATGACTTGAATCAAACAAGTTGGCAACATACTCTGCCATTCAACTTTACACAAACATCAACTCGTTATATAGTTCAATGTGAGCCGGGATATGACGCTGTTGTGCATGGGTTCAATGGTTACCATGATAGTATTGCAGCAACGTGCAACAATGACAAATGGGAAGTAAATACAGTATGCAGTGCAATCGGTAAACAAAACACTTTACAATAATGTTTCAGTGGTTAAAAATAAAAATGTATAATATTCACAAACGTGTTACAAATGTGTGACAGTAAACAAAGTCTGATTCAAACTCCTGATACATGTTATCATGAAACTTATAAATTAAAAAGAACAATCACTCAGATAAATTGCTGCTTATAATAAAATACTAGTGCACCCCTTAATGATTACACAATTTCCCATTTAATAATACCATAACCCATGTATCTTTTTTTAAATATAAACATTGGTTTTGCATTTATTACATTATGTTCATCAAAGTTGCTTTATTCATGTTTACAAATTATAATGCATTATAAGCAACTCACAATGGTTTATTACACGAAAAGCAATATTCAGACATTCTCGACATACTTAACAATTCAATTTATTATAACAACTGGTCTAAATGTAAAGTTACATCATGCTATTATTTTATAAATCAATGTATGCTTGTGTATTTGAATTTCAGGGGAAGTCATAATCGAAAAGTGTTTTTGATAATTGATATTAGATCGTCTTATATAGTTATGTATGCTTTCCGCATTTTGATGTGGTTCACTTTGAAAAATTCTAAATAGTAAGTATCACATGTTAATTTGAAACATCTCATCATATAAAACATTTGTAAATCAGAATGTGGAGACCCAAACAATTATTCGAATTGGCAAAACAGTGGAGCGGCGGAACGCATACGTCCGATAGTATACCATGAAACCACGCTGAATTCAAGCGCCATCGTGCACTGTCTGGCAGGAGATGTTGTGTATTCGCATGACGGCCACCGTACTCGTGACTACTTCAACATTGCATGCACATCAAAGCACAGATGGCAAGAAGACGGCAAATGCGGTATTCCTATATTTTTGCCTTTGCCCAATTATGTAACATTTACTTAGCAACCATGTGAAAACAATAAAATGGTGTTGTTGCTGTTTTGTTTATGTGTGGTTCTTTTTACCAACAATATAGGCTTAGGACAGCTTGTTTTATTTAAGCATAAAACATATTTAATTGTTACAACATATTCAAAGTAATTTTACTGTGTCCACCAACATTACAGACTGCGTTCGTATCATCACTGAGAATAAATAACGCAATAAATTAAATGTAGTTATTGCATAATTTTGAACATTTCAGGCTGCCGGCAGCTTAAACTGAAAAGTAACTGGGATGATATCGGACCAAATATAAACACTGTTACACAACTTGAAACCCCAGATAACGCAACCGTTTTATGCAAGATTGGATACGACGCATATAATCCCCAACAAGGCGAAATCTTAGATCACTATAATTTAACATGTGTGAATGGTTCTTGGACAAATAACTCCTTCTGTCAGGAAAAAGGTACGTGTAATTGCGAATATTATTTTTTGAATGTTGCAACACATTTATTAGCATTATCTTTAAAGTTCCATTAACACCTATACATGATGAGCACTGCCGGTATAAACATACACTCGTCTCTTATAAATACATATAGATGAAGTGGATTATTTCTTATAGCGTTAACTTCTTACTGTCTTGTCAAGTAAAATATGAACGGAAATCATAACTTACTGATGAATTATGGATGAAAATATCGTTGTGATATGCATATTTAATCCATAATTTAATGGCGTCTTTAATTACATTGATTTCAGGATTGTCATTGAACGTACTATTATTACACTTCAGAGATTGAATGTGTAATACGTGGTTGTTTTATTATTCTGATCGCATTATATTGTCACGATCCTCCTTACCTAGAAAATGGTTACTTCACAACTACATCTACAAAATACAATTCAAAAGCTATATATACGTACAATCCAGGTTATATAATGCTGGATTTCTTGATTCAGTATAATGAACTTTAAACAAATACTTCAATTAATTTAACAACGATGTGCAAAGAACAATGAATTATAAAATACCATACATGTTTAGTTCATAAAGAGCAATTATTGTCAATCGTTAGGAAGATATAAAGTATAAGTGTTCGCTGAAAATCATGTGATTTATACATTTGACTGATTCTATAAAACATCCCACACGTCCTAATATTATGAATATCAATACGTATATAAATGGTCGGTGAAACATTGTGATTTATTATATGCCGGATCTGTGTCCGGAATCTGTTATACAGTGTTATGCCATTATCAGTATTTGAATTGTAAAGGTTCGGAACGTTCAAACAATTAAATGTGAGTGAGGTCGTCCGTTTTTTTCCTATATATAATATACTATTATATCATAATATGTGTAATAAAATTTATATTACTATGGTTTTTTGGTACGAAACAATTTAGTCTTTATAATAAATATGTCATTAGAAAGAATATTAAAAAAAAGACAATATATACAACATCAATATTAAACATTTATTATAAGATATCCCAAAGAAACGATACCACAATAAGTTTTTGTTTCGAAATACATAATGTTGTAGTTGATTATGATATTTAAAGTCATTTCAACCAACATTTAATTATAAGACAAAAAATACAAAAAAGAAAAATAATCGTACCTTATGTACACGTTCAATATCACGCACATACAGGTTGCAGTCCTTTTTTCTGAACATGGCCTCATAATTTGGATAACGCGATAATATTGGTACTTTATTTGAATATTCTTTTTGAACTGACAACAAAATCAATTGTTGAAAATAATTTGTTTTGACCTACGAACATCAAATGAGTTGTCTGTAATTTGAAGGAACTTGTATTATAACTGAAATTCGTAACCCTATTTACTAATGATCTTTACTGTTGTTATATTTGCATAACACCTATGCCTTATGCTTACTTCTGTATCGATAAAGTCATCCTTATAATGTTTTCACATTTACTTAAAATGACTTTTCTATTTATTATTTTTATAAATTATATGTATTCTACATATTTGAATGGATAATGACATATGCTTTTAATCAATATGCAATATTATACTTTACTTCAATAACAATACATGTACATAGTTGCACTATCATTGTGTTTGTGCTTAACGTACATATACCAATATATGAAACGAAATCATTGAAGTTTATCTCGTATTTTCTTGTTTAATTGGTTAATTTGATGCAAGTGAAACTTTCCGTTTACAATATAAATCGAAGGTTTTTAAACGAGGACTCGTGAATCAGTGTTCTGTTATATAATTAGTAAATAAGTAAGTATATTGGTTTTTCAAAATAAAACATGAACACGGACGTTGCCCTTGATGCATATTACATATAATGGTGTCAATACTATTTTCAGTTAACCATGCATGTTCAACATATAGTTGTTATTTTTTATTTCATAAGTTTCGGCATAAACAAACACATTCATTTTATAAACAACGTTCATGCAGTTGTGTTTTATTTTAAATCTGGATAACGTATGTTTGTTCACTGCAATACATGTTTTATATGCCAGGGACAAATTGTGGAAATCCACCCGTAATAACGAATGGTCGCAGTAAATTTATTAAAACGTGTAACAATGATATGACTTGTATTAAATGAGCAACATCCGTGTCACTGAGACAGGATTCTGGAGTTAATTGGAAACAAAAACATTTTAAAGTCCAGATCGCTCAAAAAATTATTGTGGAGTTTACATGAAACCTCTAGCAGAGCTTAATTTTGCAATAATTGTATCGAGTTTCTATTGTTTAAAGCAATTTACCATTCATGAATATGTAATTACAGATTGCCATAGTCCACCAGTTCTGAAAAATGGCCACCCCAGCTTTTCAAAGACAACCTACAAATCCACTGTCACATACGCTTGTAATTCCGGTTATGAAATACATGGAAAGATCTTCATCACGTGCCAAGATAATGGACAATGGGATACACTCGAGGCGAACTGTAAAATCAAGGGTGAGAGGATTCTATACAAACATTTGTAATAAAAAATAATCTTAATTTCAGTGACTAAAACTACAAAATAGCACTCAGAGGTTCATTCTGATAGATTTTGCGCATATTTGCAGCGGTTTCTATTTACAATCTGCATAAAGTTCATTCGTTTACTTCAATACATGTTTTATATATCTGAGACAGATTGTGGAACTCCACCAGTGTTGGCAAATGGTCACCGTACATTTCTCAACACAACCGTCAACTCTACCGTCGCGTACAGTTGTAACACAGGATATGACTTGCGTGGAATGAGCAGCATGCGTTGCCTTGAATCAGGATCATGGAGTATATTGGATACCCTATGCATTTTAAAGGGTGAGGTCTCTCTAGAAATTATTTCGGTTTAAACGTCCACCTCTAGCACTGCTTAATGGTGGTTTTTGTAAACGGTCGCTTTAAAGAGATTGTGGATTAAAAACGTCCTCATCTTGCAGTGTTAATTTTGCTATTACTTAAATTAATTTGTATTGTTGGAAGCAATTTCCAGTCATTAATCTGTTTTTGCAGATTGTCATAGTCCGCCAGTTCTGCACAATTATTTATTGTATTCCTGTTACAATGGTTTTATTAAGTTGTTATAATATTGACAGTTTTTAAACGAATCATGAAAATGGACATTGGCCCCTATGCATATACCATTCAGTTGTGTCAACAGTATGTTTTGTAGTGAATAATGCATGGTGAAAATATAATTGGGTTGTAATTTTCTACGGTTTCGCAAAAGTAAGCAAATGCATTTGTGAAACAAAGCTCATGCAGCGGTTTCTATTTACAATCGGCATAAAGTTCATTCGTTCACGTCAATACATGTTTCATATATCTGAGACAGATTGTGGAACTCCACCAGTGTTGACAAATGGTCACCGTACATTTCTCAACACAACCGTCAACTCTACCGTCGCGTACAGTTGTAACACAGAATATGACTTGCGTGGAATGAGCAGCATGCGTTGCCTTGAATCAGGATCATGGAGTATATTGGATACCCAATGCATGTTAAAGGGTGATGTCTCTCTCGAAATGATTAAGTTTTAAACGTTCTCCTGTAGCATTACTTAATTTTGCAATTATTTCAACGTGTTTGTATTGTTTGAAACAATTACCATTCATAAATATGTATTTTCAGATTGCCAGAGTCCGCCAATCCTGCTAAATGGCCACTCGATCGTCTCAAAGACAACCTACAATTCCACTGCCACATACGCTTGTAATTCCGGTTATGAAATACATGGAAAGAACTCCATCACTTGCCAAGGAAATGGGAAATGGGATATTCCCGAGGCGACTTGCACAATCAAGGGTGAGCGAATTTTATACAAAATATTATTAATGAAAAGTTATCTCGAGTTTTAGTGACCGACGATACAAAATACTATTCAGGGGCTCATTCTGACAGATGTAGGCCCGTGCAACGATTGGTGTCTGAATTAGACTTAAGCTTACTTTTATGAATGCGTTAACATTGTAAATCGAGCGGAATAAATAAAGCACATATGAATCAGTTTACTGCTTTATAAGTTATAAAAATTATTTTATTGTATTCCCGTTTCAATGGTTTTAATAAGTTGTAATAATATTGACAGTTTTTAAACGCATCATGAAAATGGACATTGGCCCTTATGCATATACCATTCAGTTGGGTCAACAGTATGTTTTGTAGTGAATAATGCATGGTGAACCTATAACTGGGTTGTAATTTTCTACGGTTTCGCAAAAGTAAGCAAATGCATCTGTGAAACAAAGCTCATGGAGCGGTTTCTATTTAAAATCTGCATAAAGTTCATTCGTTCACGTCAATACATGTTTCATATATCTGAGACAGATTGTGGAACTCCACCAGTGTTGACAAATGGTGACCGTACATTTCTCAACACAACCGTCAACTCTACCGTCTCGTACAGTTGTAACACAGGATATGACTTGGGTGGAATGAGTAGCATGCGTTGCCTTGAGTCAGGATCATGGAGTATATTGGATACCCAATGCATTTTAAAGGGTGATGTCTCTCGAAATGATTAAGTTGTAAACGTCCTCCTGTAGCATTACTTAATTTTGCAATTATTTCAACGTGTTTGTATTGTTTGAAACAATTACCATTCATAAATATGTATTTTCAGATTGCCAGAGTCCGCCAATCCTGCTAAATGGCCACTCGATCGTCTCAAAGACAACTTACAATTCCACTGCCACATACGCTTGTAATTCCGGTTATGAAATACATGGAAAGAACTCCATCACGTGCCAAGGAAATGGGGAATGGGATATTCTCGAGGCGACTTGTACAATCAAGGGTTGGTGAATTTAATAGAAATATTATAAATGGAATATAATGTCGCATTTTAGGGGCCAACGATAAAATGATAACATTCACTGTGATAGACTCAAGCGCATAAAACGCAAGCTGTCTAAAACGATTTCGTTCACTTTTATTAATACGTGGATGCCAAACGTTGTGGACATTACATTACTTTTATAAATACGCGTAAACTGATTTTGGCAACATCCTTTTTTATGTTGTCATGAAATAGGTACATGTAATTGAGCATATTATTTTTAAATGTTGCAACGATTTAATTGACTTTTCATTGATGTTACATTATTACGTATACATTATTGGCACGGGCCACATGACACGCGTCCAATATACATGCATATATGAATATCAATTTTCTATATCGCTTTTACATTTTACTGTCATGTGAAGTTAAATATGAACTGAATTCATAACAAACGGATTTATTACGGATACAAATCTATTTGTGTCGAATTTAAGTGCCCGACGATAAAATAATAACATTCAGATGCTCAATGTGCTATACTTAAGCGAAGATTTAATGTCACTTTTATTAATGCGTAGATGCCAAACGTTTTCAGCTCTATTTGTTATCTGAATACATTTGTGTGGTTTTTTGCAAGTTATTCTATAAAACTAGCATAAAATAATACATAAATATGTATATAGATCGGGGTGAGAGATACATGTTAAACAACGTCAAATAAAAACATGACCGCAACTTACAAAACAAAGCGTAGTGAATATTAGCAAACATAACTATAATATATTAATGAAATTCCATCGAAATTATGCGATGGCAAACACATTTTATTTCTACCTCTCTGACGTATACCCAATTTCAATATAGTTAATGGTAACAAAAAAATGAACACGGTTGTCCACATTTTTGTATATTAAGATTACGTTTGTTTTAGGTACAATACAAAATAATAGTGTCGATATAATTTCCACTTTCCATACAACGTGTATTGAACGGCTTATAAATCATGACCTCTTTCCAAATACAAAGTAACAAGTTTCGATGCTTAGAAATTATTCTATTTATTACTGTTGGATTGTCAAAATCATTAAATTTCCCAAAATGCTTCTGCAATAGCAAAAAAACACAATTCCGCTGTCAAAACAACGTGAAACTAAAATTATAGGATGTTTATTAACTCGATTTTATCAAGATGACTCTTTATGTCAGGAGAAGGTACATGAAATTAACCAACTTTAAAAACATTCCAACGCAATAATTGACGTGTTGTTGATGTAACATTAACTCTAATAAATATTGGGCATGGACCACATGATAGATAAACACGTCTTCTATAAATGTACAGATGAATAGTATTTTCACATAGAGCGTTTACATTTTATTGCCTTCTGAAGTAAAATCTGAACGGAACTTATAACTAACGGATTTATTACGGATGAAAATACCTCTGTGTTATGCGATATTAATCCATAATGTTATGGCGTCTTTAATGTCATTGATTTAAGGCTTATCATTGAATGTGACGTGATATTATTACACTTTAGAGATTTAATTTTTAATAATCAAAGTTGCATTTACATGATTGTTTACCTTTAGTGCTTTAATTAGATTGTCATTGTATTTCTTAAGTCACGATGATGAATTTTTAACAAATATTTAAATACATTTAACAATGCCTGTATATATATATATATATTA
>VMBQ01007878.1:6579-27342 GCA_007657795.1 Dreissena rostriformis
AAAAAGAATACAGTAAATGTATAGTTTTGTGTTGTGGAATTGTCAGTGTTGAGTCTTCCGACCACCTTTACTCTGATGCTAATAACTAATTAGTATTTTTATAAAGAGGAAATAATATTTATGAATTTACATTTATTGGTACTAAATTGCAATATTATTCAGGTGTTTTAATGTTTGTTTCGGATTTATTTATCAATTTATTGACTTAACAAAAGCCCTTTATATATGTTATACGTTGCTGTAACCAGTGCTTTTTGCCAACCAGTCAGTGCGCATGCGCGGAAAATCCCGAATGTAAACAATAACATTCAACTGGTCTATTTGCGTTCGAATGATTTTGGAAACCTGGAACGTCGCTACTGGCTTGGCGGGTTAAGGTTTGCTGCTTTCGTGATTTTTTACAACAAATAATTATTTCGTATGATGTCATCATGTATGAAAATAACAAGTCAAATAAACTGTCACAAATTTATTAAATGTCACAATAATTCAATTATATTGTGAAAAACTTCAAAATCGAATAAAAAATAATCGACCACTTTGTCAAACATCTGTCCTGTTATGTGATAAGCCGCTTTCTGTCTATATAAATCAAAGGAAAGTTAGAAAGTCGTTATCATTATAATTACAGATTAAAGCTGAAATTCAATTAATAACGACACATGAGCGCGTAACATCACTCTGACCGCTAGAGCGCTATGAAGCCTTATTTTATATTACGTTACTGATTAAAGAAAGATAAGTCATTCTATGAAACAGGTCTTTATTTCTTGATTATTTCCCAGAAAGAAAAAAATAAAAAAAAACATTTTGTTGCAAATTCGACGCATTCTCGCACACAGTCTACAATTGATTTCATTAATTGGTATGGTACAAATGGCGGCCAAATTATACTGAATACATGCAATATTGTGGCTAGTGAGATATGGCGGCCAAAGCATACTGAACACATGCAATATTGTGATTAGTGAGATATGGCGGCGAAAGCATACTGAACACATGCAATATTGTGATTAGTGAGATATGGCGGCAAAAGCATACTGAACACATGCAATATTGTGGTTAGTGAGATATGGCGGCGAAAGCATACTGAACACATGCAATATTGTGATTATTGAGATATGGCGGCCAAAGCATACTGAACACATGCAATATTGTGGTTAGTGAGATATGGCGGCCAAAGCATACTGAACACGTGCAATATTGTGATCAGTGAGATATGGCGGCCAAAGCATACTGAACACATGCAATTTTGTGGTTAGTGAGATATGGCGGCCAAAGCATACTGAACACGTGCAATATTGTGATCAGTGAGATATGGCGGCCAAAGCATACTGAACACATGCAATTTTGTGGTTAGTGAGATATGGCGGCCAAAGCATACTGAACACGTGCAATATTGTGATCAGTGAGATATGGCGGCCAAAGCATACTGAACACATGCAATTTTGTGGTTAGTGAGATATGGCGGCCAAAGCATACTGAACACGTGCAATATTGTGATCAGTGAGATATGGCGGCCAAAGCATACTGAACACATGCAATTTTGTGGTTAGTGAGATATGGCGGCCAAAGCATACTGAACACGTGCAATATTGTGATCAGTGAGATATGGCGGCCAAAGCATACTGAACACATGCAATTTTGTGGTTAGTGAGATATGGCGGCCAAAGCATACTGAACACGTGCAATATTGTGATCAGTGAGATATGGCGGCCAAAGCATACTGAACACATGCAATTTTGTGGTTAGTGAGATATGGCGGCCAAAGCATACTGAACACGTGCAATATTGTGATCAGTGAGATATGGCGGCCAAAGCATACTGAACACATGCAATATTGTGGTTAGTGAGATATGGCGGCCAAAGCATACTGAACACATGCAATATTGTGGTTAGTGAGATATGGCGGCCAAAGCATACTGAACACATGCAATTTTGTGGTTAGTGAGATATGGCGGCCAAAGCATACTGAACACGTGCAATATTGTGATCAGTGAGATATGGCGGCCAAAGCATACTGAACACATGCAATTTTGTGGTTAGTGAGATATGGCGGCCAAAGCATACTGAACACGTGCAATATTGTGATCAGTGAGATATGGCGGCCAAAGCATACTGAACACATGCAATTTTGTGGTTAGTGAGATATGGCGGCCAAAGCATACTGAACACGTGCAATATTGTGATCAGTGAGATATGGCGGCCAAAGCATACTGAACACATGCAATTTTGTGGTTAGTGAGATATGGCGGCCAAAGCATACTGAACACGTGCAATATTGTGATCAGTGAGATATGGCGGCCAAAGCATACTGAACACATGCAATTTTGTGGTTAGTGAGATATGGCGGCCAAAGCATACTGAACACGTGCAATATTGTGATCAGTGAGATATGGCGGCCAAAGCATACTGAACACATGCAATTTTGTGGTTAGTGAGATATGGCGGCCAAAGCATACTGAACACGTGCAATATTGTGATCAGTGAGATATGGCGGCCAAAGCATACTGAACACATGCAATTTTGTGGTTAGTGAGATATGGCGGCCAAAGCATACTGAACACGTGCAATATTGTGATCAGTGAGATATGGCGGCCAAAGCATACTGAACACATGCAATTTTGTGGTTAGTGAGATATGGCGGCCAAAGCATACTGAACACGTGCAATATTGTGATTAGTGAGATATGGCGGCCAAAGCATACTGAACACATGCAATATTGTGGTTAGTGAGATATGGCGGCCAAAGTATACTGAACACATGCAATATTGTGTTTAGTGAGATATGGCGGCCTGAGCATACTGAACACATGCAATTTTGTGGTTAGTGAGATATGGCGGCCAAAGCATACTGAACACGTGCAATATTGTGATCAGTGAGATATGGCGGCCAAAGCATACTGAACACATGCAATATTGTGGTTAGTGAGATATGGCGGCCAAAGCATACTGAACACATGCAATATTGTGGTTAGTGAGATATGGCGGCCAAAGCATACTGAACACATGCAATATTGTGGTTAGTGAGAAATGGCGGCCTAAGTATACTGAACACATTCAATAATGTGGTTATTGAGATAGGGCGGCCTAAGAATACTGAACACATGAAATATTGTGGTTAGTGTGATATTGCGGCCTAAGGATACTGAACACATGCAATATTGTGGTTAGTAAGATATGGCGGCCAAAGTATACTGAACACATGCAATATTGTGTTTAGTGAGATATGGCGGCCTGAGCATACTGAACACATGCAATTTTGTGGTTAGTGAGATATGGCGGCCAAAGCATACTGAACACATGCAATATTGTGGTTAGTGAGATATGGCGGCCAAAGTATACTGAACACATGCAATATTGTGTTTAGTGAGATATGGCGGCCAAAGTATACTGAACACATGCAATAGTGTGGTTAGTGAGATATGGCGGCCAAAGTATACTGAACACATGCAATATTGTGTTTAGTGAGATATGGCGGCCTGAGCATACTGAACACATGCAATTTTGTGGTTAGTGAGATATGGCGGCCAAAGCATATTTAACACTTTTAATATTGTGGTTAGTGAGATAGGGCGGCCTAAGTATACTGATCACATGCAATCTTGTGGTTAGTGAGATATGGTGGCCAAAGTATACTGAACACATTCAATATTGTGTTTAGTGAGATATGGCGGCATAAGCATACTGAACACATGATATATTGTGGTAAGTGTGGTATTGCGGCCTAAGGATACTGAACACATGCAATATTCTGGTAAGTGAGAAATGGCGGCCTTAGTATACTGAACACATTAAATATTGTGGTTAGTGAGATAGGGCGGCCTAAGTATACTGAACACATGAAATATTGTGGTTTAGGTGATATTGCGGCATAAGGATACTGAACACCTGCAATATTGTGGTAAGTAAGATATGGCGGCAAAAGTATACTGAACACATGCAATATTGTGTTTAGTGAGATATGGCGGCCAAAGTATACTGAACACCTGCAATATTGTGTTTAGTGAGATATGGCGGCCTGAGCATACTGAAAACATGCAATTTTGTGGTTAGTGAGATATGGCGGCCAAAGCATACTGAACACCTGCAATATTGTTATCAGTGAGATATAGCTGCCAAGCATACTGAACACATGCAATATTGTGGTTAGTGAGATATGGCGGCCTAAGCATACTGAACACATGCAATCTTGTGGTTAGTAAGATATGGCGGACAAAGCATACTGAACACATGCAATATTGTGGTTAGTGAGATATGGCGGCCAAAGCATACTGAACACGTGCAATATTGTGATCAGTGAGATATGGCGGCCAAAGCATACTGAACACATGCAATATTGTGGTTAGTGAGATATGGCGGCCAAAGCATACTGAACACATGCAATATTGTGGTTAGTAAGATATGGCCGCCCAAGCATACTGAACACATGCAATATTATGGTAAGTGAGATATCGCGGCCAAAGCATACTGAACACATGCAATATTGTGGTTAGTGAGAAATGGCGGCCAAAGTAGTATGAACACATGCAATTTTGTGGTTAGTGAGATATGGCGGCCAAAGCATAATGAACACATTCACTATTGTGGTTAGTGAGATAGGGTGGCCAAAGCATACTGAACACATGAAATATTGTGGTTAGTGTGATATTGCGGCCTAAGGATAATGAACACATGAAATATTGTGGTAAGTGAGATATGGCGGCCTAAGCATACTGAACACATGCAATCATGTGGTTAGTGAGATATGGCGGCCAAAACATACTGAACACATGCAATATTGTGGCTAGTGAGATATTGCGGCCAAAGTAGTATGAACACATGCAGTATTGTGGTTAGTGAGATATGGCGGCCAAAGTATTATGAACACACGTAGTACTTTGGTAAGTGAGGCTATTACTTTGATTAACAAGTCTTTTGAACACATATTGGACAAGTTTTCACTTGCCAAAATGTCTTGTGAAAGCACGCTAGACCATTACCAACATGTCAAAGTTAAGAGGAAGGTAACGGAAAATTGGTACACTTTCAAATGGACAGTGCCTTCTGAGTTTAAATCGTGTATTGTCTACCGAACGAAAAACGAACTGTTAATTTCTTCTCAACTCATACCTGACATGTTCTACGGAACTAAATATGGCGATTGTCTAGTGATCATAAGTCGGGCAATGTCTACAGAACGAAATATTAACCAATCTTGTGTAAGACTTGCTCCGGTTAATTACACATGAAATCATGCAAGACATCTCCATTGAACATAAATATGTTAAATATATTGACAATATCAACTGTACACATGTTGTTGCATGTGATTCTCAAACAGCAACTGGGGTATTTTCAATATTGCCTTAAATAAACTAAAGGTTTAAAATGCCTCGATATAAGTATTTCCTTACAATATTCTTGACGTTTTTGGTTGAAAGACTTTCTTCTGCTTTAAAAAACAATATGGTAACAAAACAATGTTCTTATTAAAAAAAAGATATCCGACGTATTTTTAATCATATCGCTTACAGCATCAACGTAGAAATAATGCATCGATAATTTAATATACAACGCAACATTTCACTCTAATTGGGTGTTTATTTTCGAACCGTTTATGATGTAAATAAACAAACGTGAACTTAACGTAACATTCGAAAAATAAACAACAGCAAGTATGTCAAAATAAATTGTGAAACATAATACAAGACTTTATGTGCGAACCTATTTTATTTAATGCGGTAGATTTGAAATGGTGCGGTTAATTTAGATGATGCTTTATATGAATATGTATTATATCATTAAATGTTGATGACGGCATATCGTTGTTGTTGATGTTGAAGTTGTTGCTGTTGATGATCCCCAGTTAGTTCCGATCAAAGCATAAGCTTGCTTAAAGACGGCATTTTCCTTTGAGCAAAAGAAATTCATCTTCTAGTTGATAGCAAAACTGGCATTTTCTTTCGTTACTCGTTTTTTATTTGGGTTTTTGCCATGTACCTCTCAATCAACCGGCTGGGCGAGAGTACGGATCTTAATTTACCTGTAGCTAATACATTTAAATATAGTTTTAATTTAAATTATGAAAACAAGATACATGTTGATGCCCTGGTTGAGTTGTGTACTGGGCCGTTCCAATGTGACAGAAAAGCCGTCCAATAAACACACTTCGTAGAAGCCCATTGATTTTAGTAATGATTTTACTTGCAAGCAACATAAAAAAAAACAGTAAACACATTTATAATTCGATAAGATTATGCTCGATACCGAATCACACTCACAATAACCTAATTAGGTTATTGTGAGTGTGATTCGGTATCGAGCATAATTTTATCGAATTATAAATGTGTTTACTGGTTTTTTTATCGTTCGAGTTTACTTTTTTAGCAAACATCTTACAATGATCACTATTCTCGTTGTGATAAGTTATTTTCGTCCGAATTCTCCACATACAAAGTCGTTGTGGGTAGATATTTCAAAAAGACAAATATGAGAGTGTGTGCTGCGTGAATCACGTGGTTACCTTTAGTACGACCTTGAGATACCTCATGACTTTGGCGCGACGTCCCGCGACCTTCATCGATCTATGCAAACCAGACCTTTGAAAGGGCGATTTTTTTTGTGACAAGTTGATACTTTTATCTATCATACCCATTCGTCGGTACATGAGTCGTGCTCGGTTGAAGGTTTGCGTTCAACAACTCAATATGTATGTTACTATAACGTTTATTCAAGTGATTTGAAATAAAACTTGATAATTTACCAGGGACATTATGAAAAGGTTGAAAGGTTCTTGATCACAGTTTGTTCAGATGACGATTTTCAAAATAATTGACACATATTCAAAACAGGGACACATTATGAATAAAAAGCAAAGCCACGCTCCTGCCTGAGAAACATGTTAAAAATATTGGTTCAATAATGGATGATCGTCATTCCACATCGGTAAAATGTGTCGTGTTCAGAGAAAACTGGGCATAATGCATGTGCGTAAAGTGTCGTTCCAGATAAGCCTGTGCAGTCCGCACAGGCTTATCTGGGATGACAATTTACGCACAAGCAGAATGCCCAGTTTTCTCAGAACACGACACAGATAATAAAGCGCCTGTATAGCTTTTCCTCGATTATTTGAAAACTACGTTGAGAACAAACCTAGCGTTGATGTTTCGCTTATAAATACCTAAGTTACGTGGCGCAATGGAAGCGCACTTTTGCTTCCAGAGGTCACGGGTTCAAATCCCTGGTATGGATGCTTTTTTTGTCGTCATTATGTTATTTCACCGACAGAAAATGAAAATTATGTACTATCTAAGAGAAAGAATAATCGAATTCGCTGTTTTGGGACAGATGCAGCTATTGCTGCCGTTGTCATTCTTTAAATCAACCATGAGGAAAGCAATGTCTTGCTGTATTGATTTCTTTAAACTGTGTTTTGAGAACTTGTACAGACCAATGTTAATAAAGGAATTCGTTAATGATTGATAATGACGCATTTAACTTATAATTATGCACGCTAACTATTTAGACAAAGCTTTTTTAATTCAACGTATTTCAAAATGGCAGATAGACATCTATTGTTCTGCCACACAACGTGGACATGATGGGATGCTAGTCCTTTATGAGGCAATCCGGCCGCTTATTTGTGAACGTCACGGAAGAGAAACCGTGCAGTCAGATATTTTTTCATGGAGAATACTATCAGTTTAATATTATAATCGCGTGTGTATTAAGTCTTTCGAACTTTGAATGCTTCGGATAAATGACTGCGGGTAAATATGTAGTAGACCGACGCACTAAACCGAGCTTGTCGTCTCAAAAGTGAATGTTACTGAAATATTGTAGGGAATCATTCAGTCTGCGTTGAAAACATTCCTCTGTTATGACCAAATTAACATATATAATATAAACCCTGTAATGACAGAGTCCGGCGGATACATTGACACAGGTTTACTTGATTAATAATACATGTTTTGGATTTGGCAAATTAATATTACATCGTACCAGTTTTGATACGGTTCAATATATAAAGAGCAATTTGAAAGTAACATATCAAGTGGGGACTTCGGTTGACGTTTCTTCTAGCCATTCACAATAAATTAACCCCGCGGAAGGTACTTCGCGCGACTGTGTGTGTATTCACAACGCGTTATTGTATACCATCAAACTACATTAGCAACAAGTAAGTGAAGATTTAAACTTTTTCCATTCGCGCAATCCTAAACATGTATAACGTTGTATTATGTACACTACTAAATTCACGATAATGTTCATATAAGTCTCATCCACCATCGATTGATATTTTGTGTATTAGTTTACAAAAAGGGCAATTAAATAAACTCAACACACGGTAAGACGATATTTTTTTCTTGAAAATAACTAAACATGAGCAATAGTTAGCTTATTTTGAGACGGTTCGTTACAGAACAGAACATAATTTTATTACACATAAATTTTAAAGTTTCTAGTTATAAACAAAATGATAAAACATAATGCATTAATAAAATAAGTGGATTTTGGAAAAATATTATAATATATAAAAGGATGAACTTTACAGATATTTGAAAACAAAACTCGTTTTATGTCACATATTAACAGTGTATCAAGCTAAATGTGGAATCGTTTTAGTATTATAAGAACACAGTCGCCTGCTGTTCAGACGAACGTCGTTTTTAAAGCTGTTATTCACAAACTGACTGACGAGTGATACTGCTACTGCAGCGCAAATCGTACATTTGTCTGTCATACAGCAACAGACACTCTGCTCCTTTGTCGTGTTCTATAGGAGTGGGCGTCACGACCGCTCCGGATAGCCATTTCCAGGTTGTCCCGTGTTTCTGGCCTCCTACCCAGACCTCCGCATCGTTGATAAGGTTGTCCATTCTATCCACCTGGCCTCGTTCCATGATTTGTATTCCTTCACTTGAACAAAAACATTGTCGGGGGGATAGACCTGTCAAATGGAGTATGCATAATAATTAGCAATTAGATGGAAACTGTTAATTCGGGTATGTATACATGCATGTTATTGTACGAAGTTTGGAACTGTTTGATGTCTTTATAACGAAATACAAATACATATACAAATACAATACTAGGGAGTGACACAACTATTCGAATGTTCAAATATTGGATTGAATGATCGCGATTTGAATAGTCGTTAGCCATTCGATTATTCGCAAGTATTGTCGTTAAAAAGCCAATAATACGTCAATTAACGTATTTAGCCGTTATTGCCAAATATTTAGCACGATAAAATGATGAAAAGGATAAATGTATCAAATTGAATGAATATTAACATGATGACGCGAAACCTTTCATTCATAATGTTGTTGTATAATAATAATCAAACTCTTTAATGTATCATGTTGTATTAATTGCATCAGCAAGTAATAACGTTATAAGTATAAGAATTAAAATGTTAAAATGCATGAGAATAATGGCATGAATACATATCAGGGCCATATCAATAAGCAGTCATATGAATGTAAATCCTATATGTGCAGCTCAAATAAAAAAAACTTATCGAGAAAATAATTAACAAAATTACATCATTTTAAATATTAACAAAAAACATGTGCGCGTAAAACATTTCTTAGGTAATGCATACATTAGTAATTGACATAATAAAGCGAAATACATATACCTAAATAACAATAAGCAAATGTTTGGAATACAAAAAAGCATTGCTTTGCTTCTGACACAGTCTTAAAGAATGATACATGCTCATCTTCGTCTATATTTAATGTCCAAACTGTAATTGGTAACCAAGGAACAAAATTCATTCATAATAATAATCATAGTGATTAAATGATTCATATGTATTAATATTTTATCTTTATTTCAATGCTTGTATTTCTAAAAATCAAAACAAACACAGTAGTCTATTTTTAGTAATTTATCGCACTGAAGAGGTGTCTTGACTCATCTCTTTTAAGAAACAAAAGTAAGCCAAACTTTAAAATTTGCATTCATAGAAGTTTATAGCAAAACCATTTTAAGTTGAGGTTTTTTTTTTTTGCTATATTTATGGCGATATACATTGTGCGTCCAAATTCCATGAGTAATATACGTGTAAGCATATGAGCATAGCAATACGATGAACGTTATTTGTAGCAAACATGTAAATGTAGGTATACCTTTTTGTACAGATTTGAAATATTCAAGAATTTCAGGCTTGAGTAGTTCGTGTCCCGTAGGTTGTACATGTCACATGTGCCTGAGCCCGATCCACTTTCCTCATACTTCAGGAACCAACAGTCATCACTGCAAAGTCCAAGGCATTCAAAACGTCCCTTAACGGATCTGCTTGACATTTCCACATATGGCATTTGTATCACGTCCAACACTCTCATAAATTTTGATAGTTTTGATTCGCTCACGCATCTCAAAAATACGTTTACAAGAAGCATTAATTTCAACAGTTTCCCAAACATCTTGATGCTCTACCTGCTGCAATCAAAGTTGCTGGCTTACCACAGCGCACGTTTCGGATAATGCAACATAGTTACGTGAGGCATTTAGTTACATGAAGCCGATTTCATTGGGCAGATCAAACACGTGTCTTTTTTTATGTCACGTGACATAAAGCTGACTTTTAATTGGACTAAGGACAATACTGATACATAACTTAAAATAACGCTAAAATACCGTGGGCCATCGAATTATATCGAGTTTTGACTTGCACATTTCGAAATGGAGGTTTCATTTAAGATACAAATGAGAACGGAAGATACCACATGATGTGGCAAATCAATTCATGCAATTTTCTAACACAAAACATTTTAAAATATCATTTTCGTCCGTATTATTTGATCCAATAAGAAAAACACCAGATATGCGGGACATAATATGTAAATATAAACGTACCGAAATTGAAATAAAAAAGTAACAAAACACTCATCATACTACTACTGATATTTTTACTGCTGCTGTTATTGCTGCTGCTGCTTCTGATTCTACTACTATTGCTGCTGCTGCTGCTGCTGCCGCTACATCTACTACTGCTACTGCTACTGCTTCTGCTACTGCTACTGCTTCTGCTACTACTACTGCTACTGCTACTACTACTACTACTACTACTACTACTGCTACTACTTCTACTACTACTACTACTACTACTACTACTTCTACTACTACTACTACTACTACTACTACTACTACTACTACTACTACTACTACTACTGCTATTCGTTTATGTGATTACTTCATAACACATTACAATGTGATAATTGTAGCCACTGACAACGCAGTATAGTCACTAATTGATTATATTAAAGTGAATGATTTTAAAACTAGAAAGATCATTAAATGAAAGGGTTTTCATTTCGAATATTGTACCAGTATTTCTAATTTCAAAATGCATTGATGTAATTGTAACAAGTCCCAGAGAACGCACCTGAAAATTAGTAATGCGCTGTCATAAATCACATATCGGCACAATGAATATTTACCCATTCAATTATTGAATTATAAAGCTGACAACGGCATGTGCTCGCATACAAAT
The DNA here is from genome assembly GCA_007657795.1 of Dreissena rostriformis. NCBI lineage: Eukaryota > Metazoa > Mollusca > Bivalvia > Myida > Dreissenidae > Dreissena > Dreissena rostriformis. Next base: position 18,064 of record VMBQ01007878.1, read on the forward strand.
GCGTAATTAAAACAAGAAAATGTAGGTTGTTATTTATGAAAGTTGACAATGGGTGCCGTTCTATGTGTGCGTTACTTTATTCAAACGCAACATAAAATATTCATGTTATATGCATTCAAATGCAGCTGTAATTGGTTTGTTTGAAGCGAGTTGCTTCCACATTTATATGCGTCATGACATCAGCAGACAATTCAGATTCAGATTTCCGCTTCACAATTAAAACGACACATAAAAGAATAATGCAATAACGACCACGTATGGCTAACGAGGTCCGTGTATATACCGTCTTTTCGTTTTTCGTTTTGTATTCAACACAACGAAATATCGTTATACCGCTTTTCATTGGTGACTGAAATATTAGTTTGCAGGCAATAATCATAGCAAAGCACTAATGGCCAACTTGCTTACTGGCGTAATCTAGTGGCCGTTTATATTAGTGAAATATTCGCTTCGTTTATATGAAATTGTTCTAACTCGTATGGTGGACTAATGTGCAAATCCTGCATCAAACGGCGGGAGACACTTTGTATATTATTATATTGTTAATAGTCCATCGAGTTTTAAGCACCCATGTGTCATTATGTTTGCTGCAATAACCTCCAAACTTTTTGCATATATAATTTGCAGTATTGCTATTTAATGTTTCTTATTCTTTAAGAGGCTATTGAAAATGTTAACACGGAACTAGAAATTCAGATAGGTTTTTCATACACATGCTTTGTTTTTCAAATTAAGTATCTTCTGTCATGATTTTAAAGTTAAACATTTTCTAAAAGTATTAGATATTCGACAGAACTCTACATAGCGATGTAAATATAACCCCAATCAAATACACAATAGTTTCTGGGGACTGCTGGTTAATGCCGGAACAAGTAATTCCTATGTGCTTTGTTTAGTCGAGGATAACAGTCGACGAAGTTTGCATAATTCATTCACTTGGAAATGTCAAACATAACAGGCAATCCTATTACGGCATACGATACATAATATATTTGTTTTGAAAACAATTAACTGCCGCCGAGCTTCATTCTACATAATCAACTAATAAGCTCGATCAAATTTCGCATTATCACGAGAAACACAATGTCAGAACGGCATTTCTCTTGTTGCCAGTTAATACCTGGACGTTTTAATACGTTTAGAATCATACATGACGCTTTTAATGGTAACTTTGACAGTCGATTTGGAATATCACGTTCATAATAAATGTGTCCCAGCACAGAAATAGTATGCTCATGTTGACGAAGCCTTATGCTTTTATATAGACTTTATAAAGTTCGTTAAGTGTATTTATTGTATATCGATGGTATGTCAGTTCAACTAGTGTACTTTTTATTATAAAACATCGTATTGTAATATATTGAACACTGTTTGAACATTAAGACAATACGTACAGCAACAACCCATATACTTGCCCTTTCCGGATAATAGCATATTTTACAAGCAGTGTAATGCGCTACTGGCCATTTATGTCTAACACAAACTGATGAAGTATATGTTTAAGTTGTTCGTATAATCACAAGGAAATGAGTGATCCGAAAATGTTTTAGCCAAAGATTGAACGGAGAATTCACTTTATTGTGGGATTAAGACGGTTGCTGTTATTGCAGGTCTCTATTTTATCCCATTATCAGACGTGCATTGACGGTATAACACCCCATGGAATAAACTAGCCTCTATCCCACCTTGTTGAATAAACCTGTCGCGTGTTATTTTTAGATCATTTATGGGGTTTTCCAAAAAATGGAGTATCTGCGTTTGCCAACTGCCGAAGAACAAAATCGTCTTGAAAATGCGATATTTGAACATTATTAATGTAAAAATGGAAAAATAATAGGATAAATAGAATAATATGTGAGTTTGGGATAAAGATCGGAAAGCCTCGCGCTACCATGGTTCTAAACCTCGCATGATAAACTTGATCTTTATCCAACACTCACATAATATTCTTTTTATTCATTTGCAGTAGAATTTGTAAACGCAATATAGTTATGACGTTACTTTGTAATAATCTTATTGTTTAACCTATTTATTTCATGTCATAATCTGTCATTGTTACTCCACTTGAAAATAGCCTAATAATACGATTCTGAAAATCAATGTTTACGGGAAGAAGCACATATATGGTCTGGTCAATCCCTAAATGGCATTTGTAAATTTGTCTATATATGTGAAAATATGTTAATAAAATATGTTAAAACCAAACCAAGCACAAACAATAGATCAATTACACCGAAATCAAATGCAAAATTGAAATAAAACATATCACTACGTTGATCACATAAACATATGTACCAACCGTGTTCCGGGCTTTTTTATTAAATCGTATTACACTTTTTGGCACAGATTGCCGGTAAGACGTAAAAGAAGTCCACAATGAAATGATTTCAAATTGAAATATAGCGACTGTTATGAACAAAAAACATTGGCGTTGCCTAGTAGGACGAAAATATTTACTTCGAATCTTTAGAAAATAACCGATTTATTTTACAGAAAGCTCTTTATGTGTCCCTCTGGCCCATGTAATATGCATGGTGTTCATGTAAATACAGAACATTATTCTAGAACATGCCCCTGTAAGTCGATGCCACCACATAAATCATTGTTTTTGTCTATGAGAGATTTTGTGTCAATTCAACGTCCATATTAAATAATAGAATCCATTGAAACAGCTCGTGTACGATCTCTATTTAGCTCAGACAACACGCCATAGTTACATGTTTTATTCATGAATGGTTTTGTTCTTGCACTTGTTTATGAAATTGTCTACACAATAACTGTCATATACAACTACTACGAGCGAGTATATCTGACGCAAAAGCACAGTAGGCGTTCGGTTGTCAGCATTGGAAAACAAAAATTACGATGACGGTGCAAATTCAGGAGAAAAATATATTTGCTAACGGTCTAAAAATTGCTTCGTCATTCTCTGTCATTTTGACTAGCATTATGTTATTATTTAGAAAAAACAAAGACTTATTAAAACAAGCCTAGCTGCTACCTAGTGCGCAATAGTTAAAATGTACAGTTCATTGTATTGCAACAAAGTCATGTTAAGCAACCAAACCAAACACTTAAAATACCATCACATCCTCTTATTACTACTACACTTCTGTTAAACAGCAGCAACACAAAATACTAATCACAAGAAAGAAAAATGGTCAGCACATTTAACCCATTTATGCCTAGTGGACTCTTCCATCCTTCTAAATTGGATCAATTTATTTCCAAAATTAGGGATGCCTAGTATATTTATTTCTATATTTAGAATATTTCTTACAGAAATTCCTTTAAGCAAACAGCGCAGACCCTGAGGAGACGCCGCATCATGCGGCGTCTCATCTGGGTCAACGCTGTTTGCCAAGGCCTTTTTTTCTAGACGCTAGGCATAAATGGGTTAATCAATTAAGCGAACGACAAAACATCAATAACTAGATAAAAACATCATCGACGGCAACAATAACAAAAACAGCACGACTGGAAATGTGAGCTTGGTTTTCATGGCTTTCATTTAAAGATTAAAATTTAAACCATGTTTCAACAAGACTGAGTAAAAAATGTGGCCTATCAAGTGGTGATAAGGTTTTCTTACCTGATGTTCAAGCTTTTGGACGCATGCCAGAATTATAAATGTTGTCCATAGAGTGGTAATTTGTTTAAAGATTAGACCTTATCAACTTGTTTCTATACACAAGGGATCCAGATTAAAACTTTACCCAGATATTGTCAAGATAAACATGCTGACCAACTTTTATCATGATTGAGTCATAAATATGGATTCTAGAGTGGTAACAAGGTTTTTCTATAATTTGACACTGTACAATTGTTTTTGGATGCACATGACTCAGACTTTAATAACGCATGTACATTGTGAAGATACACATTCTGACTAAGATTCATTAATATTGTGTCATACATGTTGCCTCTAGAAAGGTAACAATGTTTTCGAAGATTTGATCTGGTGACTTAGTTTTTGAACGCTAGTATCACAAATGCAAACTCGTACTATAAATTGACAAGATAATACATATGACCCTGTCTATCCAGATTGAGTCATAAATTTAGTCTGAAGAGTGGTAAATATGTTTTCATAAGATTACAGTTGGTGCCTCAGTGTTTTGATGCACGTGACCCAGATTCAAAATTGGCCAATATATTGCAACTGTTTACATTTTGACGAAGTTTCATTTAGCTTGAGTCATGAAAGTGGTATATAGTGTGGTATAAAGTTTATTCTATGATGTTATCCGGTGACCTTGATTTTTGATGCACTTGGTCCAGATCGAACACATAATAGAAAGATAAAGAAAAATCATTCTGACCAAGTTCTATCAAGATTTAGTAACAAAAGTGGCCTTTAGTGTGGCATCAAGTTTTTTCTAAGATGTTACCTTGTGATCTTGCTTTTGGATGTACCTGACCCGGATTCAAACACAGCATACACACATTAGGAAAGACATTCTGACCAAGTTTCATCAAGATTGAGTCATAAATGTTGCCTCTAGAGTAATAACAATGTTTGACTTGATGACCTACTTTTTAAACTCACGTTACCCAGATTTTAACTTGCCTACATATTGTCAAGATACAAAATGTTACCAATGTTTATCAATATTGAGTCATAATTGTTTCCTTTAGGTGGTAACAATGTTTGTTTTTAAGATTTGAAATGGCTACCTAGTTTTTAGATGCAAGTAACCAAGTTTCGAAATCGGCCTCCATATTGTCAAGATTAATATTCTGACAAAACTCATCAAGATTGAGTCATATATGTGGCACCTACAATGGAAACCATATTTTTTATGATTTGACCTGGCGTTTTAGTTTTGTATGCACGTAACACAGATTTTAACTCGTTCTATATATTTTCGAGATATACATTCTGACTAAGTTTCATTAAGATTGGATGAAATAATGCGGCCTCTATAAGTCATTGGCAGTAGAATTTGTAAACGCAATGGACAATGATGTATTTATGTAAGACACCCACCTGGAGAGACCTTAATGTAATAGGCTTGTTTGCATAAGGATAGAAACACTCACATCATTTGATTAATAAAATATAAAGTTTCGTTATTCTTGTTCTACGTAAAGAGAAAATACGTTGTTTCAACCACTTTTATTGTCGTAACTACATATAGCGCCGTGCAAAAACACACAGTTACTAACAAGATAGAATAAACCCCAAATACGACAAATTCGAGCTTGTGTGCGCCAGAACACCAAATAATTAGCACAATTCGACCCCTTTATATTCCCTCGTGAACTAGCCCTAATATATTACACTTAGTCTATGTACGAATATTTACCATATATGCATCAGTTTCTTAATGCCAAATTACCACACATAATTTGATAAACTGTGTTGTCAATACTTCATTATTGAAAGTTATCATAAAAGCACACATACATTTCTTTAAACTTTGATTTAAATATTAAAATCTAAGAAATGTACGTATTGAATTAATATAATAAATGAATGATAATAAATGGTATTGTTATGAAATGTTCTACACGTTACAGAAGCTAATATGTTCATTATCAAAATTTTAAAGGCATGTCAAATTCGCAGTTCGTTCGATAAAGACTTTTACATTATGCCAAAACTGTTGAGTTACAGGACATTCCCAAAACATGTGTATATTCGAATCTACTGACATGCTACAAAAAGGGTCCTGGGACGTCCGGGAATGTCCTTGGCGCTCCGGGAGGCCAACACGGCAGTTTTGGGAAGTTCAAAACTACCGTGTTGATCCGGGACGATCCGGGATGATAGCACCATCCGGGACCTAACATCGGGGACAGTCACCACTCTCGTATGTATTGCTTTCGGGTCGCACACAGCACCATAATATCATCCTTCAGGTCTGCGATGCGTACTTGTAGAATGTGCTGAGGAACCAATGCCCTGTCCTGAAACGCCGAATAAGTAGAAGAGCATCGTCAAGCAATTCGACGATATACAGCAGTTGCATTACTCTGTGGTTGTATTGGACGAAAAGCACATCGCCGTATATTGCCCTCGATGTGGTAGCTCCTTGTACTAAAACTTTTAGCATTCATAATCCTGGCCTTGGTCGACGTCGACCACAAATTCATTTGCGAGAAGCATTGTCAGTGGGATAGTGGCGGGGTCATATGTGAATGTTCATGCATTTGAGGCGGTTGGGAACAAGATCATAAGAGATATCAAATGAAAGTCGGTCTTTGCTTATAAATTCAAGAGAAAAGACAGAGCAAAACTTTTTGGGAATAGATCCGCTGTTAAGATCGATTCTGACCGTGTTATTGATCCTTCCCTTATGTTCCAGCGTTTCCTGGTGGTGTCAAAATCTGGAGATCTTTGCCTTAAAGACGTATTGTCGTATGCACTAAGCCCCCATCATCCTGACCTCTTTGAAGCCAAGAGTATACTTCGTAAAGCAGTAAAGCTTCAGATCGCTCGGACAATTAGAGATCATGTCGCAGCGCATCAAGTGGGGCTTTGATGAACTGTATGCCTGAAACATATTGTTACGTGCTTGATGGTGGCTCTTTGCTACATCGCTTACAATGGGAAAAGGACGACTCATATAACGCACTAGCCAAGTCTCCTGCAGATTTCACTGTAAGGCATTACGGACAAACGACAGTGGTGTTTTATGGCTACGAAGACGGTCCTTCTGTCAAAGACAACACACACCAGACGAGTTTAAAACGTGAGCCATATTGTGTGTCTCAACAAAGAAACAGAATGCTCATGCAAAAAGGAGGACGTGTTGTCCCGTGACAAAACCAAGGCAGGCATTATTTCTCTTATCATCACAGGTTTGACTTGAAGATGTCATGTCAAAAGATGTATACTCATCTAACAAAAGGGTATATCAAAAGGGTACTGAACGATTATTTTTTTAGAGAAGGAACTGTCTGCAACAACATCGGGCCGGCAATGACAGTTGGAAGAACGCTCGACTACAAATCCGAGGATCGCGTGTTCGATCTCCGGCCCGGTCGTATAACTTGTTTGGAGATTGGCCATGAAATCCTTTCTACGGCCAATCTCCATTAACTCCATTAACTCNTCCTTTATATTGATCTTCGCTATATTTCGAATACCCAATGTCGAGCTGCGTATTGGAGACTGGATGTACATTGATAACATGTTTTTTTAAGAAACTACCCAATACTCAGTCGAGTGTTCGACCTTGGCTCGATATTTGCTTAATTTCAAATGCACACTATTCAGCTAAATATTTATCTTTGGCGTAATTTGGAACAGTCCATACCCAGCTGGTTATTCTTCTTTGGCTCTATATTTGCTTATGTTCGAATACCTAATTCAAAGCTGGGTATTCGTTCCTGACTCGATATTTTCTAAAGTTCGAATACCCAATAACCAACTGGGTTTTCGTAACTGGTATTTATTCGCTAATGTTCGAATACCTAATACTCAGATGGGTGTTTGTCACGTGCTCGATATTCGCTAACATTCGAATACCCAGCATCCATCTGTGTTCTCGTCCTTGGATCAATATTCGCTATTTTTCGAATGTTTACAACACAACTGGGTAGTGCTCCATGGCTCGATATTCGCAATAGTATAAATACCTTATACCCAGTTGTGTATTCTTCCCTGGTTCGTATACCGAATAACCAGTTTGGTATTCGTCCGTGACTCGTGATTCGCTAAAGTTCGAATACTCAGTACGCAGTTTGGTACGTATTTGTCCTTGGCTCGATATTCGTTATAGTTCAAAAACCCAATACGCTGCTAGGCTTTGCATTTTGCACGGTATTGAATTTCCAATACTCTATACCCATTACCTAGTCAACTTGATGGACCTTAATGCAACGCGTTTATAATTCTAATTTCTCAAAAACGAAACGAGGTGTCAGCATAAGTTATAGTTAAAAACCGTTTTGAAGCTCAAGTTCAACATCACATCATACGTAACGAACGTTTGCCTTGGCATCAATGTCACCTGATCGAATTAGTTTTAAACATGATTGTGACTAGGTGAACATGCGTGTAAAGACACGGTTATATATATATTTATATTTATGATTGTAAATGTAACTACCACTGATATCCTAACATTGTATAATGTATCCTTGCTAATAGTGTTTTTGGTTAATTCGTCGTGTCTAGTGTTCATTCATGTCACGTGATCATCAAAATGGCTACCGTGAAACACGTTGTTTTGGATTCGGGTGCATTTTTGAGAAATGCTGCTGTTCAGGTATTTTCATTACAAATAACACCAGCTTAATAGTATTTCAAGAAATCAATTGTTGTTACTTGATATATATATGAGAAACAAAGTGTGTTGAAAACCTGTAATTTTTATTTAGTATTAAACACCAATTGAACAAATGAATCTTGACTAGTCCAACTTGTTGACGCTCTCAAATATTAAGCTACTTTTTATATGGGTAATATTTGGAGCGTACAACGGGCGAACGATTCAAAATGTGGTGGAAAGTTTTGCTTCTTTGTCTATATTGTTGCGCAAGGAATTTGATGCGCAACATTCAAGCCCCGATATCAGACAGTTAATATCAACGGATTGCAATAATATTTACATACCTTTGTAGATAATTCATTTCTCGATAATGTTCCGTAAGAATTATGTAATGACACTTTCAATTTTGCACGCCTAGGCAATTTAAATCAACACACTATTCACATTTTCCATTTTTATCGATATGCCCCGCTGTGTAGTCTTATCGAGACTGCAGCATCGATGTAAACCAAAAGGTTTAAAGGTGTGAAGAATAAACGGCGGAAAACACAGTCTGTTGTGAGCGCAGAGCGTTATGGGGTTAAGAATGAAAAAAAAGTAAAGCGATGTTATTATAATTTCTGGATTAATTGAATATTGTTTTTTTTTTCTAAAGTGACAATTAAAAATGTCCAAGTTCTGAAATAAATAACATCTTTTATTTTTATACGGTACATAAATAATAGTGATACAGATCGTACAGTATACCGTCCTATGTAACGTAGAATGTAAGTACATATAACAACACAGACAGAGGTATGAAAAAGACATGCATAAAAAGTTGCTTAAACTAAGAAGAGTGAATAAAAAACTGCGCGATATCTGTTTTGAACATATGCTTATTCCTACGCTAATTTTAACAACGCGGACAGTCGCTCGTACGTAGTTTTGACACCCGGACAGTCGCTCCTACATTATTTTGACACCACGGCCATTGTTTCCTACAAAAAGATGCACCTATCATTAGCCGGCAATAAAATTAACGTAACAGTAAGCCGATTCAAAATGAGCCGATCAG
>VMBQ01007879.1:0-40840 GCA_007657795.1 Dreissena rostriformis
TGGCACCTTATACAGATTTTTGCTTTAAGATTGTGATAATGAAATTATGACATTGAAATTGTATTTACTGGCTTTAATATTCCAAACTAACATACCACGTGTTGTTTCTAAGGTCCGTCAGATCGGCCGAGATTTACGTCACACATCTGACTGCAAGGTTACAGATGCTGACCTGAAGGACTATTTCCAGACATTGTCCAATCTCCTGGCTGATCCAAATTGCTTACAGCTTGATCCTTTAGCCACGATAGCGCGCACACGACTTAGTGATGTAAGTCTAAGGGACCTGTTTACATATTTTTGTAATTGAATTATTCAAACGGTAAATGATAATTGACCACTCGCCAGCTGTCAATCAAACTCACGGAACAATCAATCAGATTTATTTTATTGCGGCCACATGGTCTGACAAACAAAGAGTGTCGGAGTAATTGAATAAGCGTTTTATGTAAACAAAACTAGTGGGCGGAGCGATCGCTTGGCGACTGGTCAATTGTATTTAAAAACTTTCAATAACTAGTGTCCATTATTGAACATTATTATAAATGAACACTTAAACAATAAAACTGTTTTATACAATTTGGTTGTTTCCCCACAAATTGCACTTGACCATCCGTACGTACGTTGTTACATGCTTAAGACCGTCCATAAGTGCCTCCTTTTGACCTGATGATTTCACATAAATATTCACAGCTAAATGACCTTGACGTGGAAATGATCACAGAAGAAGGGAGTTTAGCTGTGATATTGTTTGGCTGAATTATGGCCTCTTGTCTGTGTTACTACTATTTAATATATAAACTCCAAAATGTGTCTACTCTGGTTCTCTTTAAGTACTTGGTTCATTTTGCTCAAAGTTTCGCAGCTGAATGACTTAATGTGTCCGTAATCTCAAAGGACCGAATTGTAGCCACTACACATTTTGTAGTTTTGATTAAATTGATAAATGTGTGAACGCAAGTTGCATGAAGCCCAATCACATGTTCAAAAACAAAATGTGAATTTTCTGTCAAAAATGTTGGAAAAATGTTTGTGGGTAGGACACAAACTTACGAGCCAACTTATTTCATCATGATTTAGATCTACATGTAAAGAACTGTTCCTGGGCACTTACATAGAAGCGGTAAAGAATGATATAAGAAATGGCATGCAAGGAAAACGGCAGTCAAGTCTCAATAAACAAGATAAACAGGCACTACATACGTTATGAAATAAGTCAAGTATAGTTATAAGGACATGTCATCTTTAAGTACTAAGTACAGAGTGCATACAATATACATTGAACAACTATTTAAATTTGTACACCAACATACCAGGACTAAAACATTTAAGTGAAAACTGTGTCCATGCAAAGCATGGACATAGTTTCTCACCTTTTGAAAACTGTGTCAGTTTTCATCTTATTGAAAACTGTGTCCATGCCAAGCATGGACACAGTTTCTCATCCTTTTGAAAACTGTGTCAGTTTCTCATCCTATTGAAAACTGTGTCCATGCCAAGTATGGACACAGTTTATCATCCTATTGAAAACTGTGTCCATGCCATGCATTTGATTCATTTTGTGTTGTAAACCAGATTATTTCACTGAACCAAGCCATTCCCAGATTGATGTCTTATTCCATCTTCAATCTTCAGATAATACACTGTTAAACGTCTGTTTATTCAAAGCGTACATTTTGCTATTTTGGCGCCATTTTATATAACCTCATTAATGACGTCATCATGTACCAAATAATTTAACTTTTTTTTAGCTCGGCTGTTTTTGAAGAAAACCCGAGGTATTGTCATAGCCCTCTCGTCTGCCGCGTCGACGTCGTGGTCGTAGTCGTCGTCCGAAAACTTTAACATTGGCCACAACTTTTGCATTATTGAAGATAGCAACTTGATATTAGTCATGCATTTGTATCTCATGGAGCTGCACATTTTGAGTGGTGAAAGGTCAAGGTCAAGATCATCCTTCAAGGTCAAAGGTTCCATGGGGGGGGGGTTTCATGTGTATCTCATCGACCTGCACATTATGAGTGGTGAAAAGGTCAATGTCAATGATGACCTTCAAGGTCAACGGTAAAAAAAATAATCCAAGCACCCACAGCCGAGCGTTGGCAAGCGCTCGATGGTGCTCTTGTTTATATGTGTTGTTACAATATGTAAAAATGTAGTCAAGGGATTGTTTCCGTAATGTCGATCAAGGCACAATGTCGAAATGTTGTCAAAGGATTGTTTCCTTAAATTTCATAAAGGCGAAAACGTTTATATGATGAGTAGGATTTAATAATTCGCTATTTTACAGTTAAATCACTAAGCGATATTTCTCTAATATCAAATAATGTCGTATATCTATGGTCTCAATTAATGAAATCTTCGCTCAAGCCAATCTCCCGCTTTTGATAAATTCTTTGAACATGAGAAAGAAATTAACAGTTCAATTCAAATAGTGTTTATTTCAGTGTAATATCGCATTTTCATTTCATCTTAAATAATGTTATTTTTAGCTCTACTGGCCGAAGGCCTGAAGAGCTTATGTGATGGTATGGTTTCCGTCGTCCGTCCGTCCGTCCGTGCGTGTGTGCGTCCGTTAGACTTGTTCTTGTTTACGCGATAAAGTCCACAATTTTTGTCCAATCCTTTCCAAACTTGCACAGTCTCTTTATATCAATGAGGACACGAACCCTATTTAAAATGAGCAATATCGGACCATGAAGTACAGAATTATCTCCCCTTGAANGTCAAACATTTGGTGTGGGGATACGCGTCGGCCTTTGCCGCGCCATTTCTAGTTGATATTATTTTATACACACGAGGGTTTCTTCTTTTACACAGCCCATTTCAACATAAAAAATGCGGTGTAGACTACACATCTTTGTATTTGTGCCTTCCTCTCTGCTCGTTGTTTACATGTGATGCTTTGTAATAATCAGAGTTATGACATGCAACCGAACGAAAAATGATACATATAAATACATTTGCCAAACAAAAATCTTCAAGTATACCAAGTTAAAGATAAGAGTTCAAACTGTAATAATTATTTTTAAACAAACCCAGAGAATTTCTTATTATTAAACTTCTTGTCATAAACAAACACTGACACAACACAATAAGAACAAAAACCTATAACATGTATCGCTAAAAAATGACTGCTTACCTTATAGGTGCCCAGAACAGTATAAATGTAAATAAAATTGTGAGGGAAAATGTCACATTACTGAACAGGTGTCATCTTTTGACTGTATCAACTAGTAAGTATGGTCTATGGTCTAACTTCCAAATTAAAAACAAAACAAAAAACAATACAATCTTCCAACTCTTCATACAATCATTTTCTATGATTATTTAATTACATAACCTTAAAGCCTCTAACCTTGAAATGAAATACATGTTTATCAATGCATATTGGTGCAATTTGGAAGTGTGCAAAATTGTCATTAAATCTATAGCCTAGTAAGCAAGTAATTTATTATTTTTCAAACGGTACCGCTTTTAAACCCGAAAGTAGGATTTCTATACGTATAGACAATCCCAGAAATCGATACCTCCCGGATTACCCGCCCCTGAATACTCTCGCGCGCCTCCAAAACGGTACTGAAGAAAAAAAACATGGACCTATATATGTTTGTATAGGTCCATACGCAAAACAAGGAAGCAAAACGGTTTCATCGAATATATTTGAAGATTTAAATAGATTCTGTTATCAACTGACAACCACATAATAGTTCGTGTTTTTTTATATAAGTTATTACGTAATTAGTAGAAATAAGGTTCATCTGCATTCTTTTAAGAGAAATAAAACACAGCATGGACATGGACCTATTTGTGTAAGTCCCTGGCATGAATAAGGTCTTGATTGTCATTTAACATGTTATTTAAAGGTNAGTCTAGACAATATCTAGGCCAAGTTGGAATATGGGTCATGCCGGGTCAAAAACTAGGTCATGGGGTCACTTAGTGCATTTCAAGGATTTCATGGTGTCCGCTCTCTAAATGAAGTAGTTTTCACCCGATCTTCACCAAATTTGGTCAAAAGTTGTGTCTATATGATATGTAGGTCAGGTTTAAATATGGGTCATGCCGGGTCAAAAACTAGGTCACGAGGTTACTTAGTGCATTTCAAGCATTTAGCATGGTGTCCGCTCTCTAATTGAAGTAGTTTTCATCTGATCTTCACCTAATTTGGTTACAAGTTGTGTCTAGATGATATGTAGGTCAAGTTCGAATATGGGTCATGCCCGGTCAAAAACGAGGTCACATGGTGCATTTAAAGCATTTAGCATGGTGTCCGCTCTCTAATTGAAGTAGTTTTCATCTGATCTTCACCAAATTTAGTCAGATGTTACATCTAAATGATATCTAGGTCAAGTTCAAATATGGGTCATGCCAAGTCAATAACTAGGTCTTGAGGTCACTTAGTGCATTTCAAGCATTGAGCATGGTGTCCAAAACCTTCGAACGGGCGTATCTTGTGACAGTTTGGCACTCTTGTTCAAAATGTATACTGATGACTATTTAGTGGATATAAAATTTACTTAGTTTTTTAGCTTGGCAATTCACCAAATAGTCCAAGGTATCTGTATTCTACTCATCGAAATGTTGGTGTCGGCGTCCACAATGCTCTGGTTTAGGTAAACGTGCAATTTCTCCACAACACTGTTCCTACCACATGTATTCAGATGAAACTTGACACATGTGTTCATGGACATTGGGTGAGGTTACAAACAAAGTATAAAAACTTCGACCTGTAATTTAGCAGAATTATACCCAATTGTTTTGCTTAGAAATTGGTTAAAACGAACGTGCAACTTCTCCATATCACGGTTTCTTGTACCGGTGTTCATTTGAAGCTTCACACATGTGTTCTGGGTCATTGTTTGGGGTCAGTGACCAAGTTCAATAACTCTGACCTGCAATTTAACTGAATTATGTCCTCTTTTGAACTTAGAATTTTTTTTATTTAAGTCGAGCGAAATATCCATATCACTGTTTCTAAGACAGGTATTCATAGAAAAAATGTACACATGTGCTCTTGTATGGGGTCACTTACAAAGTTCAATAACTCTAATCAAAACTTGCTTATTTATGCCCTCTTTTTAGCTCACCTGATCACAAAGTGCACATGGTGAGCTATTGTGATTGCCTTTTGTCCGTCGTTCGTCGTCAACATTTACCTGGTTAATACTCTCGAGGCCACATTTATTGTCCACTCTTCAGTCAGAAAATGTGTCCAAATGATATCTTGGGCGTGTTCGAAAATGGTTCCGGTTGTTTGAAAAACATGGCTGTCAGGGGGCGTGGCAGTTTTCCTTATATGGCTAAAGTAAAACCTTGTGAACACTCTTGAGGCCACATTTATTGTCCAATCTTCATGAAACTTGGTCAGAACATGTGTCCCAATGATATCTTGGATGAGTTTGAAAATGGTTTAAGTTGGTTGAAAAACATGACTGCCAGTGGGCGTGGCAGTTTTCCTTATATGGCTATTGTAAAACCTTGTGAACACTCCAGAGGCCACATTTATTGTCCAATCTTCATGACACTTGGTCAGAACATGTGTCCCAATGATATCTTGGACAATTTTGAAAATGGTTTCGGTTGGTTGAAAAACATACCTGCCAGGGGGCGTGGCAGTTTTCCATATCTGGCTTACATCTAAGTAAAACCTTGTTAACACTCTACGAGTCACATTTATTGTCCAATCTTCATGAAACTGGGTCACAATATTTGTCCCAATAACATCTCAGCTGAGTTCGAAAATGGGTCCAGTCCGTTGAAAAAAACATGGCCACCAGGCGTCGGGGCAGTTTTCCTTATATGGCTATAGTGAAACCTTGTTTACACTCTAGAAGTCACATGTACATGTATATTCCTATCTACACTCAACTTTATGTTTCATTAAGTACTTTTATTATTTTGAACTCCACCTTCTCAGAATAGTTTAGTTCCTCCGGGTCTCAGGTTAACGCCTTGGGCCCTCTTGTCTTATATTACTATATATATAAAACAAAATATCAACATTTTATTTTAACTGTGTAGCACATTCTATAAAAATGTCAGTAAAAGATAAATAAGATGCATGAATTGGAATTCATTGTTTAAGCATAATAAAGGATTGATATAATTATGATGGAATGCCAATTTTTCTAATCCAAATAAACGCCTTCTTTAAGAGAGAGAAATGCAAGGTCCCCAGAGGCGTTTTTGGGGCAGTATAAATTCATTTGTTCGTGAATTACATTTTTATGGATTTAATGTATTACAATTAAAGAAAGATTTTCGGATGTTTAATCACTATAGTTTATATATGTCATAATGTTTTTTGACAGCATTTTCTATTAGCAAACTTGCGTCTGTACGTATTTTTTAGCGACATTTGTAAAAAATATGCGAGATTATCACAATTTTGGGGCCTCTGCATAAAAATGAATATGTTGTTGTTTTTTTTTAACTAAAAGTCTTTACAGAATTATGTTTTACATGTTTTATATTAATGGTCATATATTGAATTTACATGACATGGAGAATGCATGTGCTAAATATTCCTTGTTTTATTTAAAGGTTTAAGTAGCACGATAGCTATTCCGCAACAAAAAACCTGCACAAGGCCAACAACAATGTCAGGAATGGATCAAAGACTCATTAGAGAAATAAGCAATGGAATAGGTATGCTTAGCTTTCAAGATCTAATCTTTCATCATCACTAAAGATAGACTTTGATAAAAATTGGGTTTGATGTGTGAGCGCCTGCATCTCTTGTTTGAGCTTGTCCGGACAGTTACTTCATCATTTTTTTTAAAATAATTTATGCAGGTTTTCATCAAATGGAAACAGTGTGTCTCACAAAAGGCCTCTGTCTCAAGATCAAAGGTCAATGTTACTGAGGTTACACTTAAATACCAATGGTCAATTATGGCTTTTGCTGACCAGAACATCATCATTCACCTTAAAATGTTAAAACATTTTCAATTGGGGAAGGACATAAAGTATACAAGGCCTGTGTCCCTAGTTTAAAGGTCAAGGTTATATGGAAAGGTAAATGCTTAAAGTATGGGCACGTTCCCAGTAAACATTAAGTAACGGTCTGCCCTATACATGTATCATGTTCAATGTGGGCCAGATAATTGCTTCCTATATTATATAGACATTATAGGATGTGCAACCCGTCTTCATATTTCCCCAATATTGGAAATGTATCGTGCTGATATGCGAAAATCATTTTTTCTCAACCCATAAGTTTTTTTGTATGACTTTTGAGTTGAAGTTGGAGACTAACACAAAATTCACAGGTAATAAAATGTGCCAATCAAATTCTTTTAAGGTCTAAAGTCAGAAACTCGATTGTGATATTCGATCATATACCACACAACAGTGCAATACAGTTATGTTTGATTGGATACAGCTGTCCTGTCCAGACTGTTACATCATTATACCCCCACAAACTAAGTTTAAGGGGGTATATAGCCTTTAGAAGTGAGCTTGTCTGTCGGTCTGTCTGTCGGTCGGTCCGTATTAAGTGTCCGCTCTCTAATTCAAATAATGTTCATCCAATCTTCACCAAACTTGGTCAGAAGTTATATCTAGATGATGTCTAGGTCAAGTTCGAATATGGTTCATACGGGGTCAACAACTAGGTCACGGGGTCACTTAGTGCGTTTTACATTTTTGTGCAGACAACATGCAAAATATTCTGTGTCAATGAGGCATGTGGGGGTATTCGTCACGTGTGACAAAGCTCTAGTTTAACATGCAAATGTAGATTACCGGAAAAAATTAAACAGCCTTTCAAGGAATTTAAAAAAGCTATATTTCCTGCTAATAAGTTTAATAAAGTCTGAGTAAAAATTGCCTTTATGAGAAAGTATTCATTACTTTACTCAAACTACACTTCTTTCAGGGACAGAGATCAACAGGCTGAGGATTTTTCTCTGCTTTACCGATGCTCAGTTTGCAAGATTGAAAGATGCTTATCGCAACGTAAGACATGTTAAATACATATTTCTTAACAAAAACTGCATTTAAAAACATAAATCTGTTGTTTTTATGCACTTTTATGCATCTACTTGCATCATATTTGTTCTAAAAATATAAAGAACCTTTTAATTAAGTCATAGATGCTGCAACAGCCAAATCATCACTCAGCATTATTTGAATCTGCGTGTTGATGTTTTCTACAGATGGATGACCAGATATTTACCATGCTGAACGCGTGGCACGATGTGGTAGTCAGGTGTGGTGAGAATCCCCGCCACCTGCTGGCTGCGGCCTTAGATGACAGCGAGTACCGCCTCTTGGCCGTTAACAAGCTTTTGACCCCTGAGGAGCTGGATGGTAAATTTAATGCATACCGATTAGGGTGGGAGGCATTATGGATGCACTTGTCTGTCCTTATGTCAGTATCTTCAATAGCTTGTGTTTTTAGCTCCAATTCCCTTACTGGGTGGATCTTACTTAAACTTTACATGTTGTTATTTTAACTTGCAGTGCAGAGCAAGCTTTAATGCTGTTAATGAAACTTTAAAGAAATTATCAAGAAAAGAGCTGACCTTAGCACAGCAATCACAATTATTGCACTAATTATTTGATACTGTCTGCTCAAATTGATTGTGTATGTATTTGCTTTTGTGAAAGCACTGCATCCCCATTGTAAAAATTGTTTATACAATTGCTCTGATTTGTGAATAAAATTAGACCAATTCTAATCTTCTCTGTGCATACATAAGTATTCTTTCAGATGTCTATGGTATCAAATCTGTCACTTTGTTATAGCCTCGGTATCTGTCCTTTATTCAGGTGAGCACTTTGACTCTTTTGAATCGATGCAAGATGTTATTAATATATCATCATGATCTATTTGCAGGACTTACAGTCACGGAGAGAGAACCACGTGCAGAAACAAAAAGACAAATAGAGCTGATAATTTTTTCTGTCCCTAGAGACACAGTAGGGTCTGTGCAAGTTTACAACTTTCAGAACACAATAAACGTGTTTCCAGGTGGAAGTTATACCAGCCAGGGTGAACTGTCTCATAATGCCAGTGAATATTTAGGTATGGCATAGGAATCTGTAGTGTTGACTGATATTGTTGACGTTTTTTTAGCTCACCTGAGCATGATGTGCTCATGGTGAGCTTTTGGGATCGCCTTTTGGCCATCGTCCTACTGTTGTTCTTCGTCAGCATTTTGCCTTGTGAACACTCTAGAGGCCACATTTCTAGTCCGATCTTCATGAAACTTTGTCAGAAGATTTGTCCCTATGATACCTTGACCGAGTTGGAAACTGGGTCATGCTGGGTCAAAACTAGGTCAGTAGGAAAAAAAAGAAAAACCTTGTGAACACTGTAAAGGCACATTTGATGCCCAATCTTCATGTAACTTTGTCAAAATGTTTGTCTTTATAATATGTTGGTTGAGTTCAAAAATGGTTCCGGTCAGTTGAAAAACATGGCCGCCAGGGGCTGGGCAGTTTTCCTTATTTGGCTTTTGAGAAACCTTGTGAACACTCTAGAAGTCACAATGTTTGCCCAATCCTCATAAAACTTGGTCAAAACTTTGGTTTTATTGATATTTCGGACGACTTCGCAAATGGTCCAGATCGGTTAAAAAATATGGCCGTCAGGGGGCGGGGCAGTTTTCTCTATATGTATTTAGTGAAAACATGTGAACACTGTAGAAGTGACATTTTTGGTCAAATCTTCATGAAATTTGGTCAGAACATTTTTTTTCCAGTATACGACGGTCGAGATGGAAAATGGTTTGGATCAGTTAAAAAACATAGCCGCCAGGGGTGGGGGCATTTTCCTTATATTTTCATAGTAAAAAAAGCTTGTAAAGACTCTAGAAGTCACATTTGTTGCCTAATCATTATAAAATTTGGTCAAATATTGGTTTTGTGGATATCTCGGACGAGTTCGAAAATGGTCATGAACATTTGAAAAACATTGCCGCCAGTGGGCAGGGCAGTTTTCTCTAAAAGTCACATTTTCGGCCCGATCTTGAATTTTTGCCAGAACATTTGTTTCCTAGAGAGTTGAGTTCGAAAATGGTTCCCGTCCATTGAAAAACATGGCTGCCGGGGGGGGGGTCATTTCCTTATATTTATAAATTAACAAAGCTTGTGAACACTCTAGAAATCACATTTTTGCCCAATCATCTTGAAACTTGGTGAAAACATTGCTTTTATTTATATCTCAGACTAGTTCGAAAATGGTTCCGATCGGTCAAAACACGTAGCTGCCAGTGGGGATGGGGCAGTTTTCCTTATATGACCATAGAGAAATCTTGTGAACGCTCTAGAAGTCACATTTTTGGCCTAATCAATGTGAAACTTAGTCAAAACATTAATTTTATTGATATCACGGACAAGTTCGAAAATGGCCCGTATCGGTGAAAAAATATGTCCGTCAGGGGGCTGGGCAGTTTTCTCTGTAAGTTTTTAGTGAAAACATGTAAACATTCTAGAAGACACACTTTTCCAAATGTTAATGAAATTTGCTCGAAACATTTGTTGATTGAGTAAAAAAAAATTGTTCTTGTCCATCGAAAACATGGCCACCGAGGGGGCGGTTCGTCATTTTTCCTATATATGTAGTAAATAAGGATCGTGACAATCTTGAAAAATTGTTCTGATGTGTATTAAAAACATGGCCGCTAAGGTGGGTACGGTAGTTTTCTATATAGGCCTGTAGTAAATACTTTGGAAAACCTTACTTTTAAAGTCAGTCTTACCAATGTTTTGAAATATTTGCTGAAGAATCCTTGTTTCTTTCCATTTCCGTCCCTCAGGTGAGCGACCCAGGGCCTCTTGGCCATCTTGTTTCATTATTTATTTATTCAAAACTGCACCCACAGCCGAGCGTTGGCACCTGCTATGCGGTGTTCTTGTTTTAAGTTTTAGTAGCAATGTGTCGGGTTTATGTTATTGTTTCGCAACAAAATTCAAGTGCAGTAGTGTTTCCCATTACAATCATCCCTAGTTTGAATCTACTTTTCAATCCTCTGACCGGATGCAATGACTTCACATAAGCGGCCATGTTCAGACGACATTTACCGGTTCCTATCAAATTGTTGACTTTCGAAAGTTACGATATAAAAACTTTATGGATCAAAATTTACGTGAACAGTAACTGTTTGATCGCCTTTGATACTACTATATGCGTAATGTTTTTCACCAAAATTAAATTCGCTTAACTTGGATATGCAACGAGCATTTTCATGAGACACAACGGGACGGTTACTTGTATTGTTGAACGTGACGTGTTTTGCGATGTCACCAAATCTTATTTAGCAAATAAATAACCAACACTCCGTACGAAAGCATTATAAAAAAATTGGTGATTACCGTACATCTTTGTAGTTTTTGCATTCCTCTTTTAGTCTTTATCTATATCTGGCAGTGCAGATGTGCAATAAATATAATTATTATTACGTGCAGTCGACCGAATCAGATACTAAATGTATTGCATGTACCAAATAACAATCTTCGAACAGAGGTTTAAGTGAAGAGTTAAAGCTTTGATAATTTACAACTACACAAACCAATAAGAACACAAATTTACTTTCATATAACAATGTTTAGCTCTTACAAATGACTGCTGACACCCTTACTGTCCGACACACTATGACACTTAATAAAAATATGAGAAAACATGTGCCATGACAAAACAGTTGCAATTTTTTAACTGTATCACGGGTTAGTATGGTTTAAGGGACAAAACTTCCAACTCCCGATACAATATTTTTTTATGATAAGAGCAATTATATGACCAATTAGAATATTTCAATTTTGCATCATAATATTATGTGATAGAAATTGACTTCAACTTACACTTCTCCGCATCGTAATTATCTATAATGAACAATATGCAGTGGAAGGTGTGGGGGAACTGAAGGCACAGATAGCGAGAGGAAAAGATGACATACAATCGGCCGTTAAAGAGGAAATGTTGGATCAATATAAAGAAGTGAAACTCCAGCAGCTGGAAGCCAATTTGAGAGTTTCCAAGAAAAATGATGACGAAGATAACTATTCACAACGCAAAGGTAAGCATGCATTTTTCATATCACACGGTAACAGTTACAATTGTTCATACTGTCGAAGTAACACATGCTTGGAATAGCTGGAAACATATTGCACACAGTCATTTTTTACCTGCATTTTAACATATTATGTTTACAGTAAAACCGCATCGATTATTTTCAACATAAACAGTACAGTTTGTTCCATACGAGATATGCCATTAACACTAATGATAGCGCAAGTGGCATTGCCCGTTTTTTTCAAATTCTAACACTACACGCGACTTTTTTCTATAGACAAAGAGGGAAATCAAGTGTTGGTTATTCTGCAGTAATAATGGGCGCAGCTTAATGTTTCGAAAATAGTTCCGAATAAATAAAGAAAGTATTGCAGTAAAATGCACGTGCTAAAACCCGCTCTAAAAGAAATGTAATAAATGTAGCATTTATATTAATGTAATGAAAAAACAAATTGTATATTTGGTGATAAGTGGCATAACCACGCCTACAACGAATATTATTTGTTAGGAAACGTAATTAAGAAAACATTTATAGCATGTCCGCTTTTCAGTAGCATTAATAAACGTGACGTCATTTAGTTTCTACGATTTTTGTTCTCTATGAAAGTGACGTCATTTGCAATATATTTATGAATGAAAACGACGTCATATGTTTGTTCAATTAAATGACGTCACTAAATAATGAACTTTGTACTAAGAAGGGCTGAGTATTGAAAAATATAGTTCACGTCCAAAAGCTTGAACCCGAAATAATACTTTTCTATGATGGTTTGTTGTCACCTAAACAACAAACTTCGCTTCACACTCGTGATTTAATTCCTACGCATCTATACTCCTTACTGTGGGCTATTTGACAACAAACCATGATAGAAAAATATTATTTATTAAATATAAAAAATATTGATTTCCATGTAATCCAAGAATTATTTTTGTTGTGTCTAAAAAAACAAACAAAGGGTTAAACAAATATATCGCATGCGTTTATAGTCTTGTATGGTCCAAGAAGGAGTTTATAAAGTCGCCTAAATGTGTTTGATGTTAATAAAAACTGATCGGTAAATCGTTTCAGCTAATATTCATACCTGAACTGTATTAACAATAAAATGGTGATGGTATGAGGTGTTTCCTAATTTAGGTGTTTTTTTTAACATATGTCTAAGAGTATGTACTCATATGAACACAAATAATCAAATAGATTTAATGCTATAGCGACAACTGCGTATATTATATGTTGCGTAACTATATATCTACCAAAAATGATAATTTTCGTAATGTTGTTTTTCAACGGATATTATTTTATGTAATGCTCGAGCTTTATTACTAATAGACTGTACTATTTAAGTATTGTATGCGCGAATATTAAGCGCTGAGTTCAACGATTATGATACTGTAGCATTTAAGTACAATTTACTATATTTTATGGGTTACACATGCATGCAGATACTGTTTGATATAGATATAAATATTTAAACTATGGTTTTCAGACCGAATTACGCAACGAAATATGTGTTTCATTTCTGTTATCAATCTTTGACAGAAGTAAGACAACGAACTGCTTATTGTTGTATGTACTTAATACAAACATTTAATGACACCGTAATTTTCGATGATTAAGTAGTAATTGACAAAATACTGCGTGTTAATAAGATGTGGAATGTTTCAAATAGTTTGTATGTTTGATTTCAGAAATGCTGCTGTCTATGATGATTAGACAATACGATGAGACACTAAGTTACGTCCCAACTTCGGTATTGCATGACTGGGCTCAAGCTAAGGTACTGGACATTTACATGCCACCCAATTTGCACCTCATGGAAAAACACAATGGGTCCTTTACGAAAACTGATACAACAATAATGAAATACAGCGATGTGTTTTTAAAAGGTAGTAAATACAACCGAAACATTTTCATTCAAGGCGAGGCAGGATCAGGAAAATCCACATTTCTCGCCATATTAGTCATGGACTGGTGTAGGATAAAAACAGCAAAATCAGTCGAACGGGTCGACACAGATCATACTAACACTGATGATTTTTATGATCGAATTAGGCCCACTAATTTATTTACAGATTTAATGACTCTAAAAGAGTACACGTTTATCTTCCATGTCACTTTAAGAGATTCAGTTAATGAGTTAAAATGTTTAGAGATGATCAAAAAACAAATAATTGACTCAATTTACGGCGATAAGGAAAAATGCGAGAACGCATACAGATTACTGAATGAGATCATGGAACGTGAACGTTGCTTGGTATTACTGGATGGTCTAGATGAGTGGACCTGTAATGAAGGTAAGAGCCTACCGGTATTGGCTATAGCTCACTGCCAGTGTGATATGTTGATTACAACTCGACCTTGGAAATTGACAGAAGCGAAAATACCAGACCAGAAAATTGACACGCTGCTGCAACTGGAAGGAGTGAACGAGCCTTTTGAGGTGAGCAAAAGACTGCTGGGGTGTAGGGATGATTGTAAAGATAGTGAGGATTTGGACAAAAAACATAATGAATTTGAAGCTTACATATTGAAGAACGACTTGAAAAAGTTTCTGATTTCACCAATGCTGTTGCAGTTGATTGTGCACTCATGGATTGAAGGGACTGAAATTAATGGCTCTAAGTGTGAAATATACAGCCTATTCCTCGACAGTCTTCTTAAGAAGGTGAACATTGTAACGGGGGAATTTCAACAGCCTCCCTTCCGATGCTTCAAAGGGACCCAATACATAAAGCCCAATATTGAAAACGTGGATCGTCTTGCTAAAGCGGCGTTCTTTTTGTTGTTTTCAAATACAAGANGGAAATTTACAGAAGCAAAAATACCAGACCAGAAGATGAGCACGCTGCTGCAACTGGAAGGCGTGAACGAGCCGTTTGAAGTGAGCAAAAGACTGTTGGGGTGTAGGGAGGATTGTAAAGATAATGAGGATTTGGACAAAAAACAGTCTGAATTTGAAGCTTACATATTTAACAACGACTTGGAACAGTTTCTGATTTCACCAATGCTGTTGCAGTTGATTGTGCACTCATGGGCTGAAGGGACTGAAATAAAAGGCTCTAAGTGTGAAATATACAGCCTATTCCTGGAAAGTCTTCTTAAGAAGGCAAACAGGAAAACAAGAAAATTTGAATCGCCACCCTTCCGATGCTTCACAGGCACTGAATACATACGGCCCAACATTGAAAACGTGGATCGCCTTGCTGAAGCGGCATTCCATTTGTTGTTTTCAAACACAAGAGAAAGCTCACTAGTTTTTTGCTCTACAGATTTGGAGCGATTTAAACTAGATGAAGGGGAACACAATGAGTTTGCATTAAAATCCGGTATTTTATCGGCAACGCGAAAGGCGTCTAAATTGCGATCATCTTCTTCATTTTCCTTCATCCATAAAAGCGTGCAGGAATTCCTCGCTGCCGTTTATATCGCCAACGATACCCATCCGACTGATGACATCATATCCGCATATCTTAACAGTTACAAGGTTGCATATATGGACATTTCACAGGTGTTTATATTCCTTTGTGGACTGAAAATATCGGCTGCGAATAAGCTATCTAGCATGATGAATGAGCGCGATGTTCATAAATCGTTTAATGTTGAGTTTTCAGAAATCATACTGTCAGGATACCGAGAAGCTGTAGCGAATAAACATTCTGACAGTAACCTCAAACTCAGTCACTTTCGTTTCGTAAAGTCGGCATCCGAACTAAGAGACATACCCAACATCTTGAAAAACAACATGTCTAATGTTCTGTCCTTTAAGCTAGCTCTTTCTGAGCTAGTTCTTCCTGACAGAGGCGAGTCTGCATCTCATTATGAGTTTGACCTGTCAACGTGCAGCAAGCTGCAAGACATAAGCTTATTGGGATCCGACGACATATGGCTAAAAGGTAAATATATAATAACATATTTGTATACAATGTGTGTTTCCTTGTGTATAGTCCATAGATCACGTGCTTTGTTTTTATATTGTCGTAGTCTGTTAAACAGTTTTCTGATTTAACTTCATCAGCTTATACAATACCATGTCAGGTAGTAAATAGACATATGACATATAAACATTAGCAAGAGCGTGAATTGTCATTGTTCGAAACAGCCCTTTATCATAAAACTTAAGTTTGAAACATTCATGTGAATATGACGTTATCATAATCTATCTATCATAATGGCGCAGTTCGAGGAAAAAAAGAGTCCTCTTGTTTTCCGAAGAAGCATTGCCTTAATAAGTATTTACAACAGTTAAAACGCACTAACTATTTTAATGTTTTGCTTTATTTATTGATTTATAACTCTAAATAGGGTACGGTATCACAGTTTGCGATTGAATAAACAATTCCCAGATAAAACAATTGAAAACAAAACGAATTAAACTTAAACTAAAGGCTTTTGATATTCTGTTTTGGTTGTTTATATTTCATATCCCTAAATGGAAATCAGTATTTCTAGTGTATATAACCTGGTAGCATAAGTTATTGGCATTATTCGCATAAGATAAAAAAAGCATATTAATGGTGTTGTTAAAAGCTTGGAATGTGCACTGTGCGTATTTTATAAAACACCTAAGATCTTATGCGGGAAAGACCTTATTTCTTATGTGGAACTTATGTTTCACCTTTAAATAGTTTGACACTTCCCCTTAAAAATATATACTTACAGGGAATCATGAACACACCTCTGAAAACAGTTCTTACGCCGGAATACAAATAGGGTTTGTTTACTCTTCAGACAATCTTGCTAATGAATAGAGCGTCAGTAGCTCGGACAACTAGTGTATGGTTTTCGACATTTGTACACAGGTTTACTATTTTGTTCGAGTTCTCGTCTGTTTACAAGTTTATTTTAATTTGTTTGTGATCTTTTACGGATATTTGGTTTACGACGGCACACGCGGTATTTAATCTTTCGCATTTAAACACAACGTATGATACGCTTTCGCTGTATTAAAAATGCTCTTCTTATTCAACTGACAAATACAGAAACATTGTCGCATCTGGAATACAATTGGGTTTTCCACGCTGAAATTCACAATTCACGCCATTTAAAAAGAAAAATAGTAAAGCAATCAAATAGAACACATGTCAAACGATGTTTGAAAAATCATTATTGAAATCAAAAATGTTCAATTAAGCGTTTTGTATCGGTTAAAAGAGACAATTAGTTTATTAAGAGTCAATGCAGGGAATGATATTCATCATTTCACACGATATTTAAATGATCTTTTTATTTGAACAACACTGTTCAATAAAGCGCTTTTAATCCGTCGATTAAGAACGATTCGGAATTCTGACGCTTCGAAATTGAACAATGACGTTAGTTAAATCTGTTTAATAGTCAGCATCAAAAGTTCAAAGGGTTCTCAATACATAACGACAATTTGAAATGCTGTAAAACAATGTGTGCATTGGAAATAAAATATATTGTTTCAATGTTTGGTATGTTTTGTTACTACTTTCTGCGTTATGTATATTTTCACAATTGATTTTTATGGTTTATACAGTTAGGTGAGTGTTCTGTTTACAATATTAAAAACAAACAACAGAATGTACAAATATATAAAAAATGTTTTCGCACCACGAAGTCCTCCGCACATTAATTCACAGTATTTGAAATACGGACCGCATTGGTTTTGAAATATGAACACACGATTTCTTACTATTGTTATGAATTAATTTAAGATCGACTATGTGAGTTCACATCAAAGATATTAGAATAAAATGGTTAACGTGAAATAACGTAAAATACGTATCGAAATAATGTTATCAGTTTATAGAACCATCGTATGTGTTTGGTAAACAAATTGGTTATTTGTACAATAACGGATGCATATGATTGACATTTTGATCAAATACTTAACGGAACAAATGTAAATCAGATTAATATTCAATATTGCCTACCTAAATGTAATTAATACTGTATACGGAGAAACGTCCTAATTCAAAGTTAATATACGAATTCAATTACTCCAAAACATTTCAACTGATTAAAATTCATTAATGTGTTAGTTCGCTTTTCGCTGCTAAATAAAGATTTGCGACCTTATTCAATTTTTTAACTTATAATACATTATAACTTAACGATTACGGTTTACGAGCCGTAAAATTTATCATTGTATATGATAGATGGACATGTAATTATTAATTGTGTATATGCAATAACAATCCAACAAATTTCTACTTAATATTAAAGATTCATGAGTCAGTCCCATGTATGCGTATTAATAAGGAATACGGTACCATTTACTATTATGAAAACTAAAGTACAGTCGACTCTCGTTGGCTCGAATTCACCGTGACGTAGTTGATATGGAGTCCGTCTTTCGATTGGAGAGGTTCTGGGTTCGATCCCCACTGTGGGAGCGTTCTTGAGATGTCCCAAAAATACACCAAGGACTGGTTCCACCCAGGAAGCGGACTCGCGAGCAAGCCTTAGACTTTCGATGCAATCGATCAAAACATAAATACGATTTATAAACAAAGAGCCATCGGGAGCCGACTGTAAATATGTACAGGTACATGCTCATTTAAAATATGCAGTTGTAAACATTTAATTTAGGTTTTATTTAACCTAAGTAGGAACTGACAATAAATAGCTTGAACAAAAATGTGCATTTGTGTAGCGGTAACCTATTGCTATGGAAATAATTTATCTGTATTGATGTTTATCTGTGAGTATAATTGTAACACAGATCTATGTTTAACAATCATGTTTGATAAGTGATTTCGTTTCTCGTCGTCATGTAATGAATAAAAAACAAGATATGCATGTCGCATGCGTATTGAAACACATACTACAATGTGCAACACTTGTCCCTCATCAAAAACATTGTATTGATTATGTTTCTTGTAAAAAGGAAACTATGACAATTTGTTCACGGATCAATTATACAACTGTTGTCAAATAAACGTTAAAAAAATAAAATAATCCGTGATGATGATTATTATGTTGATTATTGTAATGATGATGCTATTGATGGTTATAATGATTATGATGAAAACGATGATGATAATGAAGAAGATGATGACAACGATGATGATGATGACGATAATGATGATGATGATGATGATGATATTAATGGTGATGATTATTATGATGATGATGATGATGATGATGATGATGATGATGATGATGATGATGTAGAAGAAGAAGAATAAGATGATGATGATGATGATGATGATGATGATGATGATGATGATGTAGATAATGATGATGATGATGATGATGATGATGATGATGATGATGTAGATGATATAGATGATATAGATGATATAGATGATGATATAGATGATATAGATGATGATTGTGAGTGGGAGTGTAATTGTGATGGTGATTGAAATTGTGAGTTTGATATTGATTGTGATGGTTATTGTGATGGTGATGGGGATGGTGATTGTGATGTTGATAGTGATGGTTTTGATGATGATGATGATGATGATGATGATGAACATAGGTAAAACATGTAAATAATATGACCATGTAGAGCATTGCTGACGCGAACAAAATTATAATAGGAAGAAAATTGTAACAGCATTAATTTCCAATAGGGATTATATTACAAGAACGAGTACCCGGCTTCGGTAGATGCAATTAAAATGTGTGTCTACTTAATGAGCCTTCAAAGGCATGAGGCATAGACATATTCAACAACACGGCTCAGCTAAATCAGCAGGGAATTTATCGCAGCGGTTATCTTTCCTTTATATGTTTAAGCCGCAAGTAAACTCCTTCCAGATTTAAAAAAGAAAGTTTGCAACATTTCTTTTTTAATGAAAATTAGTTTAGTTATGTATGTAATTTGACAATTGCAGTCATAATTTAGACAACGAGTATAAATTACCTAAATGAAACTATATATACAAGAATACGAAAATAACTTGGCGTGGAACCCGTCAAATCTCTGCGCGGATATTGAACAAATCATACTGTTTTTTTTTCCTCCATGAAATAAAAATCAACAATAAAGCAATGAACAATACATCCGCTATGTTCTGCATACACATACAACGGACCGGCATCACTTCGTACTTTAACCTCAATATAAATTCATTTCTTATTAAACAAGACGCCTGGTCAAAATTATGTCTCAATTTTCTTTATCGTGGTGCACTCAAAATGATGAAATATATGCAAAACTGTTAATGGAATTCAATCCCAAATATGAATATAATAATGGTGGATGGTGATTGATTCAAATATGTTTATAATTTAGGATTTCAATGAGTTATTTTATGCATCTACTTTCAATTTGAAACTGAAAATAACCTATACACATTCCAATTATGTAAATGTTCAGATAACGCTTCCAATTACAAACCTGATAACACAGCAATAATTCTACTTGTGATGGAAGCGGAAAAGCTAAAACATATAACGGAGGTAACCGTTGCGAGGAGTTTAGAAATAAACAGTGTGGGTTGTCTCCCATAGACCTTTTACATTTATTTAATTTCAAGTTATAAATAGCAAGTATAATTTTTATACATTATTGTCAATTCATCAGAACTTCGAAAGTGTTGCAGTAAATACCCTACGATACATATACATGTAGCGTAGAGTAAAAAATGAATAGCAACATTTATAAATGCATGTATTTACTGACAAGAAGATTATACACTACCATGTAAATATCACACTCAATTATACGAGTTCGTAATTTTTAAGCATCTCGGTGTTAATCTTATCAATTCGTTTTAAACACCCGAACGAGAAAATAATTATTATTGGATATATCAAACAAACAAATACAATTTTAAAACTGCGTAATTTGGATTTCGGTCTGCACGTAAATTAGTTTCAAATGTTTTAAAGTGGTATAACACGCGTCACTGTCAATCAATGTAACCGTATTAATGGTATTTAGTATTCTCTTTGCAATGTGTCACGGATTCAATTATTGTTTCAGATTATGCTTGTTCGTCCATATCGGAACTTCCGGTCTGGGTTGTTCTAAACAGCGCAGATGCTCTATCAGTACTGCCCTGCATAACATACATTGAGTTGGCACATGGCACATGTTCCTCTACATGTCTACACAGTCTGCTCAGCACTCTGATGATACTCGATCATGAGGTGACCTGTCAGCTGAAGCGCTGTAGAATTACATCGAGTGTAGAGGAATCATATACATGTGTTTGTATGAAGGTGTTAAACAATACATTAAAAATGAACGTTGATGAAGACAGTCCCGGTCTGTGGGAGGCGCTCCATAGTCTCAATATCAAGAGTCTCAGTCTTGAATGTTGGGCGGGGAAATCTCTGCTAGTGAATCATTGGGAGTTGTGTTTGCGGTCAATATCATCGCTCACGCAGCTGGAAACTCTTACAATGCGGGAAGTCACATGGTCCTCTACCTGGATACGCAGTCTGCTCAGCACTTTGGTGACACTCGATCATGAGGTGAAACTGCGCTTGGACGACTGTAACATCACATCGTGTGTAGAAGAATCAGATACAGATACAGGCGTTAAAATGACGGTTGTTAACACAACATTAACAATGAAAGTTATAAAAGACAGTCCCGGTTTGTGGGAGGCGCTCCATAGTCTCAATATCAAGAGTCTCAGTCTTAGTGGTATTGATACATCTCTTCGAGTGACTCATGTAGAGTCGTTGTCGCAGTCACTTTCATCGCTCACACAGCTGGAAACTCTTACAATGTATGTGCGTACATGTCCGGTCATACCGCCACCCCAATCAGTGAAGTATTTAAATATTTACTGCGAAACATTGCTTCCTTCCAAATTACGCGAACTTGTGGACACACTGCGCACATGTGCTCAACAAATTGAGAGTAGGTTAGAATTCGGCTGTGCAGAGTGTGCGTATGACGATAATGATCGTGCTGAAAAACGCATACAAGAACACGCACCGGAGGAGTACATTGCCATCAAACAGGAACTGGAGACGCTGAACACTGTTGCAGTGAAACGATTTCGAATATTTGACCGAATACGTGAAACCGTTTATGATAATGAGGATGGTGATGATGATAATGATGATGATGATGATGATAATGATGATGATGATGATGCCATGTCTGCCTGGTCTGTACGTAGCATCGGTGATGTCGATGACGATCATAAAGATGGTGATAACGCTGAAGACAATATATATGAAGACTTCGTTAGATGTCTGGATAATAAAATCATTAATCGAATATCAATGCGAGTTCTGATTACACCAGCATCTACATCATGAGTCACCAACGCGGCTGCAACACATGATTATAAAGTGGATTGTGTTATTAATGTCTGGAACAGTTGGTGTAGATAAGAATAATATAACTCACATGCATGGCAAACATAAAATTGATACATTTGTGTAAGTCTTAAATATGTTATAATGTTACAATATTACTCTTGTCAATATATTACATGTATACGAAAACCACAAAATTAATATACTGTTTATAATGCGCCTTCAAGCACGTGCATTATATGCTCACGTTTGGAACATTATACCAGACCTATTTTCAAAACAGTTCACTCCATTCAATAACTGCAGAATAGCAAACACCGCGTGTCGTGTTAAAATGTATCATGTAATACTATGAGTTAATTTGCTTCTTGCGCATAGTGCCAGTCATTTTTATATTTTGTTTGTGTATTTTGGTAATTATTAACACAAAAACAAGTTGCCAAACTTTATTTCTAATACAGTTTCCTTATATTGAAAGGCACGAAGTCTATACTATTATATTACATAATTTCATTTTGTATTCTCAACTATAATGCCTATCTTTATTTTTTTTAATTACTTTATATATATATAGATATTACATTTGTTGTTAATTACTGTGTACTCAGTGATTCAAATCAAACTTGTTTAAACTCCTTCTAATTTGACTTGATCGTCTTTTTGTATGTAAGTAGTTGTTGTGTATTTGTGCTTCTTGTCTTTTAAAGCGAGTATATAAACTCCTTCTAATTTGACTTGATCGTCTTTTTGTATGTAAGTAGTTGTTGTGTATTTGTGCGTCTTGTCGTTTAAAGCGAGTATATAAACTCCTTCTAATTTGACTTGATCGTCTTTTTTTATGTAAGTAGTTGTTGTGTTTTTGTGCTTCTTGTCTTTAAAAACGAGTATATACGATATTGTTTTAAAAAGTGTTTTTGTCAAAACAGACAAAACGCTGACGAAAAAAAAAACTAGAATTAAAGTTCAGAAGAAGGAGTACGAGACCAAAAAAAGAAAATATAGTTTAATAAAACCAATAATTATATGGTGTGCCGCCGAAAACTAGTTCACGTAAACAAGACATATTCACTATTTAGAAAATACTACTAGTCTGTAAAGACTCGTTCAAAGGACGCATAGACACAGTGTTGAATTTGAAAATATGAATCTGTTGCCCTAATTTTTAGATTATTTAAAAACAAATTCTTAGCACTGTGAAATTATTGCAATTGGATATTTGTATCCATGAAACTTTGATATGAAAAATAATACTAAAACAATATATGCTTTTTGCAAGAATACCAGCGATTTTGATAAAAAATATTGTAGGGGCATTGTGTTAATATATTTTTATATAGAAATGTTAGTTGTTATTGTAAGTTTTCTCAAATGGAAGTGCTGGTATACTGGTATGTTTTATTTAGTTTTAGTCCGAGAATATGGCTGTTGGTTACAGTAAGTAGACTGTTTTGTGAGGTGTCTTCTTCTGTATTAATTAACAGAATACTATTTATGTATATGCCATTTTTATCATATTATAGTGCAACAACTTAAATTAACAAAAATGTTTGAACTTTCTTGTCTCAGATGTACTATTATTTAAATATTTACTTGTATTGAGCTTTTACCTTATAATAAGATAACAAAAGTTTGAGTTTTGTGAAACTTGAGTCACCTTTTACTTTTATGAGATATAAAAATGAGCATCGCTCTGGGAAAATGGGGCTTAATTCAGTTGCGTAAAGTATCGTCCCAGATTAGCTTGTGCTGACTGGGACAACAAGTGTCGTCCCAGATTAGCTTGTGCTGACTGGTACAAGTATCTCCCAGATTAGCTTGTGCTGACTGGGACAACACTTTATGCTTTTACTGTATATTTCGTTTTAAGGAAGTCTCTTCTTAGCAAAAACACAGTTTAGGCGGAAAGTGTCGTCCAAGATTAGCCTGTGTGGGTTGCACAGACTTATCTGGGAAGACACTTTATTTACATGCATTAAACCCGGTTTTCCCAGAGCGTTGAATATAAGCCTGTTTTAAGCCCTTTCCTAACATAGATGCCTGTGTGAAACTGTTTACCTTTGTGTTTAGGGAGCGGTGGTCTAATGGTAGGACGCTGGCGTAGGGATCGAGAGGTCCCGGGTTCGAATCCCGCCCTGACCACTGGAATTTCCTTGAGCAAGAAATTTATCCCACATCTGCTCCTCTCTACCCAGGTGTATAAATGGGTACCTGTGAGGGATAAAAGCCAATGTTCCGTGGCTGCAAACTGCGCCGAATGTAAACGGACGACTTATATCCCAGTGATCGGGGTGCAAATTGTCAAAGTCGGTTGAATATGTATATAGTAATCAGACTATAAACACATGCATTTGCATTTGCATTTAGTATATTTAACATGCTATGAGCATTGTTTTCACAGTCTGTTGAAGTATGGAATATATCAACAACTGCTAGTATCTAGAATGCCAGTAATTTGCATAGTTTAGAAGTTGTGTGTAACCTTAACTAACTGTGAAGTTAACATTCACGTATACGCATGTATTTTAGCGTAGTTATGTGCTTACAAAAAAGCTTTTATGACTAAAAACTGGCTTATTGCACTTTTCTAAGCAATTGATGTTTCTTACCTGCATTTTATAAAAGAAACACCAGGTCTATTGACGTTATTTAGTTTATTGTACATAATTAATTGCACAGTTGTTAGATTTGCTTAATAAAACAAAAATTGTGGACAGATGGTTATATTGCATTTAAAACAATTAAAAATACATCATTGAACCAGCTTGTTGTTGTTATTGTATATATTCTTAATCAACAATAACATGTTGAATGAACAATTTGTTACGTGTTTGTCTGCAAATAAAATGCAAATGGTGTGCGAGGTACTTGCGTTTAGTACTTTTAAAAGCAGTATTACAATACATACTGTGCATGTCCATGGAGATGAATCAAGTATACAGGATATGTTATTTAATACACTATATTTATTTCCCAAATATTACTAAAATAATACATATACTGGTTTTAACCATCACAATGCTTTAATGTACATATATATAATGTACTTAATTTTTTACTGACATAGGGACTTTCAACCATTACACACTAAATGCGCAACTCTCCATAACATTCTCTTCCAAGTTTACCTTCAAATTTATTTCCAAAGTAAAAAAAAAATACATGTACTGGTTTTAACAATAATCATTCACAATCAATTAAATTGTTCACTGACATACCGTTAGTCACTTTCAACCATCACACACTAAATGCGCACCTCTCCATAACATTCTTATAAAAGTTNCTCAGCACTCTGGTGACACTGAATCACGAGGTGTATTGTCGGCTGGACAGGTGTAGCATTACATCGTGTGTAGAGGGATCAGATACAGATACAAACGTTCGTATGACGGTGTTAAACAATACATTAACAATGAACGTTTTGAAAAACAGTCCCGGTCTGTGGGAGGCGCTCCATAGTCTCAATATCAAGAGTCTCAGTCTTGAATGTTGGCTGAAATCTCAGCTAGTGAAACTTTGGGAGTCGTTGTTGCAGTCAATATCATCGCTCACGCAGCTGGAAACTCTTACACTGAGGCAAGTCACATGTTCCTCTACCTGGATACGCAGTCTTCTCAGCACTCTGGTGACACTCGATCATGAGGTGAAACTGCGCTTGGACGACTGTCCTATCACATCGTGTGTAGAAGGATCAGATACAGATACATACGTTATAATGACGGTTGTTAACACAACATTAACAATGAACGTTAGTGAAGACAGTCCCGGTTTGTGGGAGGCGCTCCATAGTCTAAACATCAAGAATCAAGGTACAGCTACAGACGTGTATATGACGGTTTTTAACACAACATTAACAATGAACGTTATGAAAGACAGTCCCGGTCTGTGGGAGGCGCTCCATAGTCTAAACATCAAGAGTCTCAGTCTTGGTGGTGGGCTGAAATCTCTGCGAGTGAATCATGGGGAGTCATTATCGCAGTCACTTTCATCGCTCACACAGCTGGAAACTCTTACAATGTATGTGCGTACATGTATCGTCATACTGCCACCCCAATCAGTGAAGTATTTAAATATTTACTGCGTAACATTGATTCCTTCCAAATTACGCGAACTTGTGGACACACTGCGCACATGTGCTCAACAAATTGAGAGTAGGTTAGAATTCGGCTGTGCAGAGTGTACGTATGACGATAATGATCGTCCTGAGAAACGCATACAACAACACGCACCGGAGGAGTACATTGCCATCAAACAGGAACTGGAGACGCCGAACACTGTTGCAGTGAAACGATTTCGAATATTTGACCGAATACGTGAAACATTTTATGATAATGAGGATGGTGATGATGATAATGATGATACCATGTCTGCCTGGTCTGTACGTAGCATCGGTGATGTCGACGACGATCATCAAGATGGTGATAACGCTGAAGACAATATATATGAAGACTTCGTTAGATGTCTGGATAATAAAATCATTAATCGGATATCAATGCGAGTTCTGATTACACCAGCATCTACATCATGAGTCACCAATGTGGCTGCAACACATGATTATAAAGTGGATTGTGTTATTAATGTCTGGAACAGTTGGTGTAGATAAAAATTATATAACTCACATGCATGGCATACATAAATTGATAAATTTGTGTAAGTCTTAAATATTTTATAATATTACAATATAACTCTTGTCAATATATTACATGTATGCGAAAACCACGAAATTAATATACTGTTTATAATGCGCCTTTAAGCACGTGCATTATATGCTCACGTTTGGAACATTATACCAGACCGATTTTCAAAACAGTTCACTCCATTCAATAAGTGCAGAATAAAAAACACCGCGTGTCGTGTTTAAATGCATCATGTAATACTATGAGTTTCTTTGCTCCTTGTGCATAATGCTAGTCATTTTTATATTTTTTGTGTACCAAGGAAATGATGCCAATAAAAGGTATTTTGGTAATTATTAACACAAAAACAAGTTGCCAATCTTTATTTCTAATACAGTTTAATTATATTTAAAGGCACTACAGTCTATACTATTATGTGACATAATTTCATTTTGTATTCTCAACTATAATGCCTATCTTTATTTTTTTAAATTTCTTTATATATATATAGATATTACATTTGTTGTTAATTACTGTGTACTCAGTGATTCAAATCAAACTTGTTTAAACTCCTTCTAATTTGACTTGATCGTCTTTTTGTATGTAAGTAGTTGTTGTGTATTTGTGCTTCTTGTCTTTTAAAGCGAGTATATAAACTCCTTCTAATTTGACTTGATCGTCTTTTTGTATGTAAGTAGTTGTGTATTTGTGCTTCTTGTCTTTTAAAGCGAGTATATAAACTCCTTCTAATTTGACTTGATCGTCTTTTTGTATGTAAGTAGTTGTTGTGTATTTGTGCTTCTTGTCTTTTAAAGCGAGTATATAAACTCCTTCTAATTTGACTTGATCGTCTTTTTGTATGTAAGTAGTTGTGTATTTGTGCTTCTTGTCTTTTAAAGCGAGTATATAAACTCCTTCTAATTTGACTTGATCGTCTTTTTGTATGTAAGTAGTTGTTTATTTGTGCTTCTTGTCTTTTAAAGCGAGTATATAAACTCCTTCTAATTTGACTTGATCGTCTTTTTGTATGTAAGTAGTTGTGTATTTGTGCTTCTTGTCTTTTAAAGCGAGTATATAAACTCCTTCTAATTTGACTTGATCGTCTTTTTGTATGTAAGTAGTTGTGTATTTGTGCTTCTTGTCTTTTAAAGCGAGTATATAAACTCCTTCTAATTTGACTTGATCGTCTTTTTGTATGTAAGTAGTTGTGTATTTGTGCTTCTTGTCTTTTAAAGCGAGTATATAAACTCCTTCTAATTTGACTTGATCGTCTTTTTGTATGTAAGTAGTTGTGTATTTGTGCTTCTTGTCTTTTAAAGCGAGTATATAAACTCCTTCTAATTTGACTTGATCGTCTTTTTGTATGTAAGTAGTTGTGTATTTGTGCTTCTTGTCTTTTAAAGCGAGTATATAAACTCCTTCTAATTTGACTTGATCGTCTTTTTGTATGTAAGTAGTTGTGTATTTGTGCTTCTTGTCTTTTAAAGCGAGTATATAAACTCCTTCTAATTTGACTTGATCGTCTTTTTGTATGTAAGTAGTTGTGTATTTGTGCTTCTTGTCTTTTAAAGCGAGTATATAAACTCCTTCTAATTTGACTTGATCGTCTTTTTGTATGTAAGTAGTTGTGTATTTGTGCTTCTTGTCTTTTAAAGCGAGTATATAAACTCCTTCTAATTTGACTTGATCGTCTTTTTGTATGTAAGTAGTTGTGTATTTGTGCTTCTTGTCTTTTANATATTACATTTGTTGTTAATTACTGTGTACTCAGTGATTCAAATCAAACTTGTTTAAACTCCTTCTAATTTGACTTCATGTTCTTTTTGTATGTAAGTAGGTGTTGTGTATTTGTGCTTCTTGTCTTTTAAAGCGAGAATATACGATATTGTTTTAAAAGGTGTTTTTTTTGTCAAAACAGACAAAACGCTGATGAAAAAAAAATAGAATTAATGTTCAGAAGAAGGAGTACTAGACCAAAACAGAAAATATAGTTTAATCAAATCAATAATTATATGGTGTGCCGCCGAAAACTAGTTCACGTAAACAAGACATATTCACTATTTAGAAAATACTACTAGTCTGTAAAGACTCGTTCAAAGGACGCATAGACACATTGTTGAATTTGAAAATATGAATCTGTTGCCCTAATTTTTAGATTATTTAAAAACAAATTCTTAGCACTGTAAAATTATTACAATTGGATATTTGTATCCATGGAACTTTGATATGAAAAATAATACTAAAACAATTTATGCTTTTTGGAAGAGTACCAGCGATATTGATAAAAAAAATTATAAGGTCTTTAGGTTTATATATTTTTATATTGAAATGTTAGTTGTTATTGTAAGTTTTCTCAACTGGAAGTGCTGGTATACTGGTATGTTTTATTTAGTTTTAGTCCGAGAATATGGCTGTTGGTTACAGTAAGTAGACTGTTTTTTTAGGTGTCTCTTCTATATTAATTAACAGAATAATAAATATGTATATGCCATTTTTATCATATGATAGTGCAACAACTTAAATTAACAAAAATGTTTCAACTTTCTTGTCTCAGATGTAATGTTATTAAAATATTAACCTGTATTGAGCTTTAACCTTATAATAAGATAACAAAAGTTTGAGTATTGTAAAACGTGAGTCACCTTTAACTTTTATGAGATATAAAAATGAGCATCGCTCTGTGAAAATGGGGCTTAATTCAGTTGCGTATAGTATCGTCCCAGATTAGCTTGTGCTGACTGGGACAACAAGTATCGTCCCAGATTAGCTTGTGCTGACTGGGACAACAAGTATCGTCACAGATTAGCTTGTGCTGACTGGGACAACAAGTATCGTCCCAGATTAGCTTGTGCTGACTGGGACAACACTTTATGCTTTTACTGTTTTTTTCGTTTTAAGGAAGTCTCTTCTTAGTAAAAACACAGTTTAGGCGGAAAGTGTCGTCCAAGATTAGCCTGTGTGAATTGCACAGGCTTATCTGGGACGACACTTTATTTACATGCATTAAACCCGGTTTTCCCAGAGCGATGAATATAAGCCTGTTTAAAGCCCTTTCCTCACATAAATGTATGTGTGAAAATGTGTACCTTTGTATTAAGTAGATTTTACATGCCATGAGCATTGTTTTCACAGTCTGTTGTAGTATGGAATATATCAACAACTGCTAGTATCTAGAATGTCAGTAATTTGCATAGTTTAGAAGTTGTGTGTAACCTTAACTGACTGTGAAGTTAACATTCATGTATAATCATGTATTTTAGCGTAGTAATGTGCTTACAAAAAAAAGCTTTTATGACTAAAAACTTGCTTATTGCACTTTTCTAAGCAATTGATGTTTCTTACCTGCATTTTATAAAAGAAACACCAGGTCTATTGACGTTATTTAGTTTATTGTACATTATTAATTTCACAGTTGTTAGATTTGCTTTATGAAGTAAAAATTGTGGAAAGATTACTCTGATGGTTATATAGCATTTAAAACAGTAAAAAAACATCATTGACCCAGATTGCTGTTGTTATTGTATATATTCTTCATCAACAATAACAGGTTGAATGAACAATTTGTTACGTGTCTGTCTGCAAATAAAATGCAAATAGTGAGCGAGGTACTACTTTTAAAAGCAGTGTTACAATACATACTATGAATTTCCATGGTGATAAATCAAACAAACAGGATATGTTATTTAAGACACTATATTTATTTCCCAAATAATAATAAAATAATACATATACTGGTTTTAACAATGGTCAATCACAAAACTTTGTTATACATATATATAATGAACATATATTTTTTACTGACATGGGGACTTTAAAACAGCACACACTAAATGCGCAACTCTTCATAACATTCTTATCCAAGTTTATCTTCAAATTTATTTCCAAAATACTAAAACAATACATGTACTGGTTTAAACAATACTCATCCACAATAAATTAAAATATTCACTGACATAGTCACTTTCAACCATCACACACTAAATGCACACCTCTCCATAACATTCTTATCCATGTTTATCTCCAAATTTATTTCCAAAATAAAAAAGTAATACATGAACTGGTTTTAACAATACTCATCCACAATAAATTAAATTTTTCACATACATAGTCACTTTCAACCATCACACACTAAATGCACACCTCTCCATAACATTCTTATTCAAATTTATCTTCCCTGAATGCATTAAATAGTGGAGACATGCTGATACATGAGACTGTAAGTTCCACTATTACAAGCTACAGTGTTAAAAAACAAGCAATTAACGCACGTTTTAAAATTATGTATACATATGGTTTGTTTTTGACGTGCACATGCATACAATCAAATTTACTTGAGCGACACCTTGCCCGTGCTGAATGAGGTCCTGTAAAATCAATTAGGGACTGGACAATATGTTCTGTAATTACTTCCTGTCTTTCACATGGGAAACAAGGGGCTTGGCTACAAATTTCTGTCAAATGGTAAATTGTTCAGAAAGCTTGAAAATCACATACAAAAGACAAACGTACATTAAATCAACGTCAATCATTCAAAAATTGCGAAGAAAAAATATTGCAACAGTAAAATATGTCCCTAACACCCTTTGGTAAGATAAAATGTACTGTATAAACAACAGAAATACTGGTATCAGTCCTCTTATTCATGATTGTTTAAAAGAATCCTTATTTTTGAAATGTTTGGAGATGAAACGACTATTGCAAAATTACTTGTTTTTTTTTCAAATTTTCAAATGATCGATAATTCCAAACCCGTAAACACTTGCTTTTTTATTTTTCAAATGATTAATTATTCCAAACCCGTAATATTTCATACCCATAAATGTAAAGCACCGGAGGCTTAGTTTGAAGTAGTCCCCATAGTTGCAATAAAAACCCAGTTAAAGTACCTCTAAAATACGAATGGTAATTAGATTATTGAGAAAAACAAAATATGCAACAGCTTTTGTGTCAACCAATAAATAATATACACATGCGTTTTTAAAACACAAATTAGGATCACTTTCGATAGTTAAAATAATGACTTATTAAGCTTTCTTAAATTAGGAATCCAATCTTATGATCTATGCCAGTTTAATTGGAATGTGTCTCACTTATGTTATTACAAAACTGCTGAATTAAGAGAAAAATAACATTTTTGGACAAAAGCTTTTCCTCCTCCCCAAACAACAAACAACACTTAAATATCAAAATGTTCATTAACATATTAAAATTGTGAAATTGTTCCTTATGAAGATGCTCATGTACATGCACTGTTTCGTTTCCTTTTGTATTCAAACTGGTGTAATTTTAATGTTACACTAACAGTTTTTTTCTCAAAAGCAAAAGAGATTTTGTACCAACACCATTTTTTTTTCAAAAGCAAAACACCTAAGAAAAACTTAAATTAATATGAAGAGAATTATATATCTCAAAACATTAATTATATCTAAACATATTAATTGATAAAATCACGAAAGTTAAACTCTGTCCGTCCAAAACTGTTCTAGATAAACTGGGATCACAGATTGAGTTGGCGGGTGTAGTCATACTCGATAGTTGGTATCACTGCTTGAACAAACTTTAGAAATATCATCAAATACCTGGAGAAGAAGTTAAGGAAACTCAATGACAGAAGGATCTCTTTTATAAAGTGAGTTGTTTAACGATGATTGGTCAACATGCGTCATACAAAAAAGCTGCTTAAAGCATGAAGCCATTTTTATTACAGATACATCACAAAAGCTGCCCAGAACAGTCAAGTTGGGTCTAAATTGAGCGAACTTGGGCCTTTTGGACCTCTTGTTTAGTGTAAAGATTAGCTCAATCTCATATTATAAACATAAACATGAGAAACATTCTGGGAAA
Organism: Dreissena rostriformis; assembly: GCA_007657795.1. Classification (NCBI taxonomy): domain Eukaryota; kingdom Metazoa; phylum Mollusca; class Bivalvia; order Myida; family Dreissenidae; genus Dreissena; species Dreissena rostriformis. Next base: position 32,675 of record VMBQ01007879.1, read on the forward strand.
ACTGGGCCTAATGCATGCGCCTGAAGTGTCGTTACAAATTAGCCTGTGTAGTAGGCTAATCAGGGACGACACTTTCCGCCTAGACTGGATTTAAGTTTTTAAGATACCTGCGTTAAACGAGAAATTCAATTAAAGCAGAAAGTGTCATCCCTGATTAGCCTGTGTGGACTGCATAGGCTAATCTGGGACGACACTTTACGCAAATGTATTAAACCCAGGTTTCCAAGAACGCTGCTCACATGTGCCTCTAGCCACACAAAGGATACATATGAACTCCGAGCTCATTGCCACCTTCTGCCACAATTTCAATTATCTTCTTCATCACGTCCGCATGTCTACAAAACATTAATTATTATTTGAGCCTCGTTCTGGGAAAATTGGACATAATGCATGTGCGTTAAGTGTTGTCCCAGATTAGCCTGTGAAGTCCGCAAAGGCTAATCAGGGACGACACTTTCTGCTTAAACTGGATTTTCTGTTAGAGGAACCTTCTTTTAAAGGAAAGATTCTATAAAAGCAGAAAGTGTCTTCCCTGATTAGCCTGTGTGGATTGCACAGGCTAATCTGGAACGACACTTTATGCACATGCATAAAGCATCCAAGTTTTCCCAGAACAACACTTTTTTCATAGTAGGTATTTAGAAACTTTTAATGTTATATCCATTTGTTTTCTTCTGTAACAGTTATTCTAATACTACAAAAGATTTCAAACTCTCTGAAAACATGGTCTGGTAAATGAACAATTCTTAACACCTATACAGGTGTATTTAGTCGGCAGATCAATTAAGGAGATATATGGAATATATTGTTACCATTTGTCTTTGTGCCAGATAAACACACACAAATTCAACCAAAATTACACTAGTTTACAGAATGTTATTCATGAGTGCTACTTATTGCTTACATGTGTCCAGAACAGCACAATCACCTTAAAAAATATTAGGAAATTTGCTACGTATACCGGTACTTAAGCTAAGTTTAAACATATTTATTTGCTGCAAAAGTTGCAACATTATTTGGGTTCAGGTAAACAAATATGATAATATGCAGTAACAAATTATAAAAAGTTAAAAAAAACATCACATCGCTCATGCTAATCAGGGACGACACTTTCCGCTTTTATGGTATTTTTCCTTTAAAGAAAGTCTCTTCTTAGCAAAAATCCAGAAAGTGTCATCCCTGATTAGCCTGAGTGGACAGCACCAGCTAATCTGGGATGATACGTTATGCTCATGCATAAAACCCTGTTTGCTCAAGGCAAAGCTCCACTATACAATGTATTTAATTTGATTAATGATGAACTTACGGTTTGGAAAGAATTTCTGGATGTTAAAGAGGGCAACAAATCAGATAAGGCCACTCACTATTTTGGGTCTGGGTGACCCAGGGAGATGTTGGTGGGCCTCCATGGTAACGGTCTTCTTGGCGTGGTCTTGGCTGAAGTCCTCAAACATCTGATCCACGGTCAGGGGCTTCCGGATCTACAGAATTAGATAGACAATTTACACCTATTCCATTTCCTAGGAAGAACCATAACTTTGCAGAATTAGATAATTAAGTTTACACCTTTTATTTCATCTATTGCATCTAAAGCCTCTGGTTTTTAGAGACATCTTTGAGCCCATTACTTGGGAAGAACCTAAGAACCAATAATTAGTGTTTTTGGAAAGATCTGTGATCCAAAAATCAAGTTGAACATATTTTATTTTACAAACCACCCACAAACAACTCACAAACTAAACACTAATAAACCAACAATATTACCACCAAAGAAAGATTTATCACTATACATGACTGAAAAGGTGGTTTCGTAAGCTTACAAAAAAAACTGCACTAGAAAAAATTCTACACGTTGTAACTCAAAATAATTACCTTAGAACATATGCACCGGTTTTAAAAGCACCGCCACGGCCATCTTGAATGCAAATATATGCCCTACTATTGAGGCTGGCAACCACCAACATACAAAGAAATGCACAAATCAGGCCTTTGGCCCTGTGACTTACACATGTACCCTTTAAACTGATACCAAAACGTATCATTTGAAATGCATTTTTAAAATCTTATGCACCAGGACCTGCATCATATGTGCTTAATAGCAAAGTGGCTGCTTGTAACCCCCCAAATTCCACTTCCTATTAGTATTATGTAACCTTCCAATATGGCGACTTCGGCTAGAATCTTTCTTCCGGTTTGGATCATCATGTTTTCTCTCGGGATTTACAACTACACTAGAGAGAAACTTGGTGTTTTAATCGTTGAAGATTGCTTAGAATATAAGTCTTTCTCCAAACTTTGTCCAAACTTTACATGGAACTCTGTTTTCATCGTGAAGACTGACTACAAATAGTCTCATTTTATACTTTCATTTCCAAAATTTAAAAATTAGTGTATGGAACATTATGTTTTATCATTTTAAGTATAGACCAGTTGAATGTTATTGTTTACATTCGGGATTTTCCGCGCATGCGCACTGACTGGTTGGCAAAAAGCACTGGTTACAGCAATGTTTAACATATATAAAGGGCTTTTGTTAAGTCAATAAATTGATAAATAAATCCGAAACAAACATTAAAACACCTGAATAGTATTGCAATTTAGTACCAATAAATGTAACTTCATAAATATAATTTCCTCTTTATAAAAATACTAATTAGTTATTGAATCCGGGTCGTTTCGCCCTAAATCCCGTTCGCCCCCCGAGTCGTTTCGCCCCCCGAGTCGTTTCGCCCTGGGTAGTTTCGCCCTAATTCCTGGGTCGTTTCGCCCTAATTTTTATACGTATAGCGATATTAAAGGATCTTAGGCTTGTCAGAAGCTGAATGGGATATTGTTTAATACAGTATTATATTATCTTAATTACTGTTTATTTTGTCTTTTGAAATAAAACAAAGTACAAAGTTATTTATATTGCATATATTTTGATAGCTCTAATATGAATAATAAGAATACACGTGTATAAACAAAACATTCAATACAATGTCGAAGCACACATACACAATAATTTGACATACATTTTATTTTATCTAACATAAAACAACTGAGAAAATCACATCGAAATACAGATTTCATTTTATATTTATTAATAAACAAAACATTCAATCCAGTGTCGAAGCACACATACACACTAATTTGACATACATCTTATTTTACCTAACATAAAACAACTTAGCAAATCACATCAAAATTACATTGAATACAATGTGGTAGAATACACACACAATCAGTTGATATAAACTTTGTATTTTACAACAGTTTTTTTTAGTTTTGCTTATTTTAATGTCCGTAACAGACTTCATCGTCTGTTTGATAACACTATCCACTTCACTCCCCAGACAATCCGACAACTGAGTCTGCCGTCATGTCGTCGGACGGCCCGTACAATCTGGACACGGACTTTAAGAAATGTGTTGTGGTTACTTCATTCCCCATGTATTTGTCCCACAGGGATTGTATCTTTTCCTCCAACTTGGTGTATTTGGTTGCGACATCACGATCCAGGTCGTCGGCAGCTACTGTGATAGCGACGATCTCTGCCTCAGTCATCAAGGTTGGTACAAGAACGTAGATGGAGCAGCCACCATATCTAACGGTAGTATTCAGCTTGTGGTGCCAACCTGAAATAAAGAAACAAATTATAATGGATAATAATATATGATTTGATATTTTTATACATGCACATAAGCATCAATTATATTTAATTATATTCATAAGCAATATGGTGAAGAACATCGCATTTCCGTTTTTATGATAAGTCAATTTCACTGAGTGAGCTACACACATTTTAATACTATTATTTACCTTCGACATCATTGTTTGTCCGTACTGAACGCCTAAATATGGACCAGTGTTCAGGATTGAACAGCACGTGCTGGAACCACTGACGATCCATGTATGTCACGAGGGCATCGAGCTGCGGAGTGTTCGCGCGGTCTCTCAACGCTGCAAACGTCTCCCGTATGTGTGCAGCTGGTAGGAAGGGCAACGCCATCAGCTGCCTCATGTAGTTGTACAGTGCCTGTCGACGTCTGTACGTGGTTACTAACCCAAGGTCCTGGACTTTTCGCCAAACAGCCTGTGTCCAGTGAAACACACAACCCTTGATAGTAACGCCAGGAAAAACGCGTCGTACAGCCAACCAAGCAGCTGTAATTATAATGTATTGTTAATTAATAAAGCTTTTAAAACACTTAATTGCGAGATTAATATGTAGTAGATAACCGATATATGTCAATGCAATGAAAACAGTACTTATAAATTATAAAATATGTAATAAATAATGTAATATGGTTATTTACCTTGCTCAAAGTCGAGCACAAATTTGTCAACGACAGGATTGTTGAGTTTTTCTTTGATGGCTGTAAGAACGGCAACGTAGTCAGCCTCCGTCTTCCTGGACATTAAAGCGAAGACCAGTGGGAGCTGTTTTTTCATCCCATCCTTCTGGATGAAGGCGTGAATACTCATTAATTGGCCGCTTTTCTTGAACGGGTCTTTAACAACCTGAAAATCAAAAGAATATTGTTATGGCCTAACTAACACAGACGGACACACGCTACGTAACTGAATATGTCCCCTTGAGCGAATAATACAACTTAGTATACCTATATATAAGAAAGTGTTGAATTTGAGAAGATAATTTTAGATGCATTATTCAGTGTACACTCGCCTTGAAGGTACCGTCCATGAACCNGCACATGTGACGAATGCACCAAGAGCACATCATACCTACAAAAGATTTTAGTTTTCGAACAACTGTTGTATTAAATATTCCATTGCATGTTTGTAAAGTTACATTTATTTATGCGTTCATATTGAAATGTTATTATCTGAAATGTCCATTCTTTAATACAACAAAACATCTTTTTGATTAACATGTACGTAAAATGTTGTCCCAGATTTGCCTGTTCAGTCCGCACAGGCAAATCAGGGACGACACTTTCCACCTAAACTGAATTTTTGCTAAGAAGAGACTTTCTTTAAACGAAAAATATCATAAAAGCGGAAAGTGACGTCCCTGATTAGCCTGTGCGAACTGCACAGGCTAATCTGGGACGTCACTTTACGCACATGCATTAAACCCCCTTTTCTCAGAGCGCGACTCATTTGTGAAAAGTTAAATGCTTGTTATATAATCCAAGTGCGGTAAAGAACTCAACACTCTTACCCCCTTCAACTTCTGTGACCCATGGAAAATCTTGCTTCCAATTACTATCGAACCCATTGGCACGCTGCTTGGACCGCTTTGTTGGTGGTTGGGAGGTCTCATGATCACTGGCTACGTCCTGGACACTTTCACTTTCACTTATTGAACTCTCTGACAGCGATGGTTCATTGTTAATCCTGACCAAGAAATTAGTTATCGCAGATTTGCCAGAGACAGGGACTGGTCGTTTCTTAGATCTAATAATTCTGTCATGCACAAAAACTTAAGAAAAATGTGTTGTAGGTATATAGCTGTTATTAGCGTATTCCGTAAGTATGAAAGAAACTATTTGATCTGAATAAATTAAGTGTCGGTACTGTAAAGTTATAGTCGCCGATGAAAAAATAGTGTGAAAACATTTTAAGTGGGCGGGAGCAATCAAATGAGACTTCTAATTCCAGTTGAATACATTTGTAAATATCTATATTTAACGTATATATTTGTGTGGAGCAAACACGCATGATCAAGTTTCAAGTTTCAAAAACAAAAGAGGATTTGGCTTTGCTCCAATCATTTATAAGTGTGTGAACAAAAACAATTGTTAAACAATACATAATAACTCGTTAATTTAATCCATTAAACAACGCTAACAAAATACGCAAAACCACTTTTGACATTCTGGTTATGTAAAGCTTTCGTTGCGGATTTTGGAGTGACGTGAAATATTTTAAAGGTTTCCTGCATTTGGATAAACATGTAACATTTTTTGAATCCAGATGAATGATACACCAACACATATAACGTTATAAACTGAATGCGTGGCTTATGAGTGCATACACAATTAATATGAATGAAGTGAACATGGCCGCTATTGAACAGGAAAATACACGCGACAATACTTCAGTGGGAACAGATGCGGTTCAGCTAAGTCAAAACGATCGACAATGTAAAGAAACTATATGCACCTTACAGCCGCAAACTCCGACGCAGGATATCGATGATCTTCTTTCATATTCTTCCAAAGAAACCTTCAAGTGCGATGTGAGTTAAAGGCCGGAAAAGATAATAATAGTAACTTATAATTTTGAGTTGTTTTTCGAAACGATAATACATAGGGTCATATAATACTGTAAATAATTATAAAAGGCCATGATATTTGTAAGCATGATTATTCGAATGATATTTGTTGAAATAATATGATTTTATTTTTAATAAGATTCCTTATTGTTATTTCTATCATTGCCACAATCTATGTTATAATATAAATACAAACGTAATATAAATAATGTTTTGGTGCACGAGTAAGGCAATGCCAGACCGCATATATGTTTGTTTGGGTCAAAGTTATGTCGCCTACATTGTCGAAATTAACCCTCGTTGATTAACTTACCTGTATAGCTAAATTTCAGCATTGAAGTCACGCATCGTTTACGTTGGTGCTTTTATTTGTTAATTTTGCCATTGTCTTGTGTTTGGTCTCAAAATGAAGACCAAACGTTTGTAAAAACTTGTGTGATAAGTAGAAAACCAGTTTAGTGTGGAATATAGAGACTTTTTTTGCTCGGAACGAAAACATGAACCATTCGGAAAGGCATGTAGCTTAAAGTCTTAAGTGTCGTAAAATATCAGTTGTGAAAACTCGCCTAGTTATTCTCATGTATAGCCGCGATATGTGATGATAGGTTGAAATTTATTTTAAACCTTTATACGCTTATATTATGTCTGGATCAAGATTCAGTAAGCATTGAGTACAGCACACATGGAATAGCACGATGTAAAGATTCGTATATCACAAGGAAATACTTATAACCAAAAATGTCCTTGCATACAATAATTGGGGTACATATATTGAAAAGATTGAAACAGATTATCAGGCTATATCCTGTATTATATATGTTCATTATATAATTTTGATTTTATTTCAATTGCAGATGCCACGTGAGGCATCAAACCAGATAATAGATTCTGATGCTGATACGCACACCACTAGAAGAGTCTGGCTTTGCGCTATCGTGATTGTACTCTTACTCGCATCAATGGCCGCCATCACAACCCTAATTGTTTATTTCACAAATAACAAAGGGAAGGAAGGTATAAATATATCATTGTATACGCTCAAAAATAATACGATACAAAAGCGGTTTTACGTTTAACTAGTCGATTTTTTTAATTTGTTAAATAATATTACAATCACTATCAATTGATTAAGGTTATCCTTTAAAATAATTCTCGTACCCGCTTTGTGATAGACTATATATTTTGTTTTTTTGCTAGTTAAGGAATAACGTTCGTTTGGAAAAGATCATATGATACTTCACTCTGAAAGGTTCCTATAACTTGTACGTACTGTTATGTTAAATGGTTATGGTTGGATTTAAATGTATGATTTTAGATAATTTATTAATGTTGTTTTGCTACGAGACATTACAGGAAGCATAATTAATAATATTATTGCGTCGCCAAAACAGAGCTTACTTAAACTTTTTGTCTTGTTACAGCGATAACAACACAAAATACGACAACATATGGTTTCCTTCCAAATGATACTTCAAGCTCATCACTTTCATCAACAGCTACATCAGTGAAAACTGCATCTTCAGAGACAACTACACCATCAGTGACAACTACACCATCATTGACAACTGCACCATCAGAGACAAATGAACATTCAATGACGACTACACCATCAGTGACAACTACATTATCAAATACAACTGAACATTCAGTGACAACTACACCATCAGTGACAACTAAACCATCAGAGACAACTGCATCTTCAGTGACAACTACACCATCAGAGACAACTACACAATCAGTGACAACTACACTTTCAGTGACAACTTCATGTTCAGAGACAACTGAATCTTCAGAGACAACTCAACATCCAGTGACAACTGCACCATCAGAGACAACTAAAACATCAGAGACAACTTCACCATCAGAGACAACTGAACATTCAGTAACAACTACACCATCAGAGACAACTACACCATCAGTGAAAACTACACCATCAGTGACAA